>JAQMYJ010000011.1:24556506-24572031 GCA_030014305.1 Clarias laeviceps | reverse complement strand
CAGCATGAAGTTGTTGTCCTGCTACTAATGTTTCTGATAGTTGAGTCCCCGATTATCAGAGTCTTAACCTCGGTTTCACTCTGAGCTGAGTGCCGCTGTAGCGACATTAGTTGCTGGCTGATCCAATCCATAATCAGTCACATTTTCCTTACCCACATTCATCAACGCTTTAAATCTGTTCTCAAGATGAATAGGGGTGGCAAAATACCAGTGTTTGCAAGTCTTGTCATAGCCATATCTGGGGAAGAGGATGCTATTGCAGCAATGTGAGATACTCGTGACAATCTGATGTCTCGAGTGCCTTTGGGTCTCACTCCCTGTTTGTGCCATCGATGAATCTGTCGATCAGTTTCGACATGTTCCTTTACGCTTGGTATAAACTGTTGAGACCTGCTAGATTCACGGGACTCACCAGCTGTATGCTGAGGGGGTCGAATGATGACGATCTGCTGAGTATTCTGCCTGTTTTGGAAGTCCAGCAAGTAACTTTGTTTCAAGAATCGCAATCCTTTGTAGAAGTGTTCGGCAGGTCATGCAGCAGGTACTGTAGATTCCACAAAAGGCATTTTCTTTCTCGTCTGTTTGAAGTCGGCAGCTGTGTTTTCCCGTCTCTGGAATGTAAGCTGCTGGCAGCGGGAGGAAAAAGTCCCCTTTTTGTCCAATCACAAAAAGTTTTAAATTTTAGTGTTTGTGCCAAAAATGTTTTTGTGATCTGCTGAAGTAAAAATCTTAGAGAAATCAGAGAAAAGTATAGATATAGAGAGCAAAGCGGAGCAAAGCGCAGAGCAGTAAGCAGGAACGTCATTCTGTGGACATTTAAATTACAGTAGCTTTGGTCTTTGGACTGTGGGAGGAATTGCTTGTTTTTAATAATTAAGTCCAAAATCCTACAGTTATATATACTCTGTAATTATATAGAAACTACATGTGATGCTGTTTAATGAAATTGAACACCAAAAACAAGAAAGCTAATGATTTTTTTAGCTCCTATCCACTAAAAGTACCATCAACTAACTTCCTTTTTCATAACTTTATAGAGAACTATTTTTCCATCATCATCAAACCCATCTGGAAGTCTAATGACCAAAACAGGAGTACAGTTTCTCTTTTTTCCTCTTTTTTTAAAGGATCATTATATTGTGGTTAAATGCAAACTAAAAGTAAAATAAAAACAGACAAAAGGGAGGCATTGTATTGAACTGTTTAATGAAGCATTAAGTCAACAACAGAATGCTAAACCTCAAGAAATCATGACTTGACCAAACACTGGCACTGAAAACCTGGAGTGTTCAGCAAACAAGGAATTTTCAAAAGAACGGATGAAAGGTGGTCATGCCGAGATTTAAAAGTACCGTCTAGAGTCATCAGACGGGTGGAATCGACTTAATAGAAAAAATGGTCCTGGAAAAACATAGCAATATGAACAATGTGTTTCTGATAATACACAAACGAGCAAAGAAAGAGACCAAGTAAGAGAATGAGGTGTTGTCTTCTTCAAGCTCTCCTCTCCTTGCCGTTTCCCTCACACTCTGGTGGCACGAGTGAGTGTGAGGTTTTTCCTTCATCCATATTCCACACTCATCACTTGGTTTCGGACTTGGCGAACAGCGGGCGCAGCTGATCCTGAGAGGTGGCCTCTTTCTGCTGCATCAGGTCCGGGTGGCCTTTAGTGACGCCCCAGCTGTCTGGGTGGGACATGGATGGGCAGAACGGGCGGCCAGAGGCGGGCTTCAGCTTCTCCCAGTAGTCACGACGAGCTCTGGGTGACAAAACAAAACGTTCACGTGAGGGTTGGATTAAAGTAAAAGCATGGAGGTTTAACACACAATAACGTTGGAGTTAATCCAAAATGAAGTGGAAACGTCTGTTTTGAGTGGTATTATGAAAGTTCTGTGATGTCCATGCATCTGCTGACTATGGTCTATGGTCTTCTGGCAAAACAACGCTTTCCTAATTTACCTTTGTAATCAGGGAACTTCAAGTAGCAAGTAGAAAAACTGGGGGTTACCTTGCACGGACCCAGGGCTTGGTGTGCATCTCAAGACCGCTTCCCCACTGGCCATGCTTCTGCGAGCCCTCGGGCAGGAAGCCGCGCTCCGGAGCCAGCTCCTCAGCTATCGCACGGATGTGGTAGGGCTCGAACCCGCAGCAGCCTCCAATATAGCGAATACCAGCCTTGTAGGCCTCTCTGGCGTATTGCTGTATGTCCCAGCGAGTCACCACTCTGGGCTCCAGAGCTGTAAGACACACAGATAAAGAGTTGGTGTTGGCTACCTTACAGAATAAAATCCTGAATTGAGTGTATGATGAGTATTACACAATGTGCATAACTGCTCTCGTTTCTCTGATCACTGATGCTACAACATTAACTACTGCAGGAGTTCATCTACCAGACTGAACAAGCCTAGCATAAACTCTGATCCAGATTAGCATCCAACAAGAACCTCAGCTAAAAGCACTGCTTGAGGATCATGGGGTAAAGAGAACAGGACTACCCATACATGAAATATGAAACTTTTACAGAGGATCTGAAATTTAACCTTTAGCAGCACTTGAGATACTTGGAGGTCCAACAAGTAAGAAGTTTTATGTTTGACCAGGTTTTGGATGAACTGTCCAAAACTGGTGCTGTTTGTACACCATATTTCTTATTTTCTGCATGAGACAGCAGACAGCGAGGTCCATACAGCATTATGTCCGAAAGTGAAGGAGTAACTGTTTACCGAACGGGAACTCGGGCAGGTCGATGAAGCCTTGGCAGCCACAGTCAGGCGTGTGGTAGGCCAGAGGCTGCACCATATAGTGAGCTTTGAGTCCAGCCTTCTCCACTCCTGCCTTCATCATGACCACAGTCTCCACGCAGGTCTTTGGGTCAAAGTGGCAGTTCACACCCACGATATCGGCACCTGGGGGCAAATGGAAGCAAAAAGTTGAGGAAATTTTTTTTTTAGTGTTTTTGGATCTTTTTGTCAGATGTTTTATAAGTCTCTAAGGCTTTTATTGACAATTCAATTAAGTTTATGCAAAGAGTCAATATTTGCGGTGTTGACCCATCTTTTTTAAGACTCTGCAATTCACCCTGACATGCTGTCAATCAACTCCTGGGACACACCCTGACTACGGTCAGCCGTTCTTACATAATCGATGCTTGTCAGAATTTGTGGGAAATTTGGTTTGTCCTCCTGCCTCTTGAGGATCGACCACAAATTCTCAATGGGATTATAAAACTCTGGGAAGTTTCCTGGCCATGGAGCCAAAATTTCGATGTTTCGTTCCCCGAGCCAATTAGTCATGACGTTTGGTGCTCCATCATGCTGGAAAAGGTATTGATGGCTGGGATAAGTTGCTCTGAGTACGGATCACACTGTATGTGTGGAAATGCTCTTACTTTCATTATTACACATAGCTCATAATTATTAACTCTTTCCTGACCACATTTTCTTTGGACATTGGACAGTTCTTAACCCAATTCCATGTTATTTCAACAATTTCCTTAGTTGCTTTCTTTGCTTAATACATGCCAATACATCACTTCTGAAATGCCCATCCCCCCCCACCACCACCAATGCACTGCTTCTTTATTATCTCAAATAAGTTCAAAAGACAATTCATAATCATATGACTACACGAGGAAGACAGGAAAAATCCAACCAACATACCAGCCTTCACCAGACGAACAGCGCACTCTCCAGGGCTGACCCCGTGCATGTCTCCCATTGGTCCGATGCACATGGTGGCAGCGACAGGTTTCCCAGTGGCCTTCAGGACTTGGACTGCCCACTCAGCTTCTTCCACGTGCTCGAAGTACTGAAGAATGGAGCACCACATTTAGACAACACTACTGTAACTTGCACACAGATCGATTTAACAGTTTAACATCTTTGGTAAATTTTATTCAGGGCATGACACGACTGCCTCACCTCTACGATCAGGAAGTCCACATTCTTCTTGATGAAGACGTCCATCTGCTTCTTGAAAATGGCCTTCACATCTGTCTCGCTTTTACAGCTCAGGTAAGAAGGGGTCTGAGAGACTCCGCCCGCCACCAGGCCGTCGCCCTCATTGGCGACCTCCCTGGCCAGGTCACAAGCAGCCTCGTTTACTTGCACCCCCTGTTGGCAGGGAAAGGTGTTACTACCACACAACACAATTATGGGAACATGTTCTAGGTTAAATATTATGGTTCAATATTATAGTCCCCCAAAACACCTTCCCAATGATTTATTTTTCTAATCACACCCCAATTTCAATATGTCTAATACATTCTTAGTGAATATAATTCTTCTTGACAAATATTAGCCCTAATGCTCCTTGCTGAGAAGTTACATATTACAATTGCACACATCACTTAAAGTCTAACTTTAGCAGGAAGTCCAAGTACAAGTATGAATAGGAGAGACTTACAGTGAAGCCGACAGTGTTGCCCCTGTTCTCAAGTTTGTCGTCGCTGGCATAGAAGGTAAAAGTCTGCATGACATTTGACCCTGCTCTCAGGAATTCTCTGTGCAGCTGTCGCACTAAGACGAGATGTTATACAGAGAGAGAGAGAGAGAGAGAGAAAGTGAGAATCCATTCACAGCTGTTGACTAGTCAGTTATTTTGCATTGCATAGAACTCTATGATATATACACTATATGCACTCTGCACACAACCAGTATATAATACAGACTCACACACAGGACTAAAAACAGACTATATCAACAGGCTATAATGAGATATGGGATTTCCCCTGATGTCTACATTTAAAATAGAAAATAAAGTTTTAGGAACTCTCATGTACAGGCATGCGAGAGGCCTGGATCCTATTCTAGGGGACTCAGGGCACTAGATGGGGTGCACCCTAGGCAGGCTGCCAATCCATCGCAGGGCACAAGTACACCACACACACACACACACTACAGGCAATTTGAAAATGCCAATAAGCCTAATCTGCATGTCTTTGGACTGGAAAGCGGAGAACCCGGAGGAACGTGCAAACTTCATGCACTCAGACCCCGAGGCGGGACTCAGCTCTTTCATCGGTGTTCATATAACACACAAATTTCATTCAAAAATGGCAGGAATAATCTTGTGCTCCTATCTTTAAAATGTTTAAACAAAGACGTACCAAACATGAAGAAACCTTACGAGAGTTTTATGTTGTAATGATAAAGTTATAAAAACTGCTAAATACGGCAGAATAGAAACATTCCCACTAAAACTTCTTTTGTTCTCCCTGTATCTTCTTTTTCCTCTTTATTTGGCTGCAGGTCATCACAGCAGATCATCTTATTCATGTATTTGATTTGGCACATTTTTTCCTTTGATTGTTTTCCTTTTTGTTCTTTGTTCTTTGGAATATCTTCAAATCTGTAAAGATGTAAACCTATAATAATTAAAGAGGCAATATTGAGGCAATTTTAGAGGATTTAAACATCTTTTATCCATTTTGGTCATTAGCGTGCACTATTTCAATAGAAATAGTTTTCCGTTTAATATCCAGACCAGTCAATGTGAACAACCATCATATATGTCCATGAGAGATGTATTAAAATCTGGCCCAAAATTGCTCAATTAATTTGATTAAGTATCATGTACAAGTACAAGTGTTGTTGGATTTTAAATCTGGTGTATCTACAAAAAAATGGTTGGGGTTGGTGCACGTTTTCACTTTAACCAATCAGGAACCACTTGCACTGACGTGATGACTTGGCATATGACTCGACATTCTTCTTGATTAAAAACGAAAAAACCTGCAGCCTCAAAAGCTCTCTCGGGATAAAACAGAACACTCCTGTAATGTTGACAGGGTGAACAGGATTGTTTCTGGAGATCTTTGTGTCCTTCGACTAATCCAACATGCTTGATGCTTGCAGTTAATGTTTGAACATGACATGTGTGTTGGAGATTAACTCTTGGAGTTGGAAGATCTCTGGAGAAGGAGTTCAACACTCACAGCATTATTTCTTTTTTTGTATGTAGATTTGGGTGTTTATATCTTTAGGTGTACAACATGGTTCATCTGGTGATCCATGTTAGTATTACGGCTGCTCCCGTCCGGGGGTCGCCACAGAGGACCATGCGATCTGCACCCACATCTTGGCACAGGTTTTATGCAGGATGCCCTTCTTGACACAACCCTCCCATTTTATCCAGGCTTGGGACCAGCACTGCATCCAGTGACTGGGGTTTGGGCATAAGGTGGAAATCGAACCCAGGCCTTCCACATGGCAGGTGAGAAACCTACCACCTAACAGGTGCATTATTTGGGATGAATTTTAAAGCATTTGATGGAGATTTTGCTTAACACTAGAATACCCTCAAATCCTGAGACCCGGACTCTATTGTTGTGTGCAATTTCTACTGACTGTTTCTCTTTATTTATAGCTGATACAGTAACTAAAAATATAATCGATGTCTTCAACCAGATAGAAGTTTGGCAAAAGATATATAATTATATATCTGAGTACACTGTGAGTGCGTCATTATGCATGGCACTAATGATCCAATGACTAAAAATCAAAAGTGATGGGAGTCTTTACAAATCTATACAAGTTGTATAGAAGTAACTGCTCTGGTATGTGATTTAAGGTTTGAGCACACACACACACACACACACACACACACACACACACACACGGTAAGGGCAATTTGGAAATGCCAATGAGCTTAATCTGCATGTCTTTGGACTATGTGAGGAAACCCACCAAGCACAGGGAGAATATCCGAACTCCACACACACCGACCTGAAAGCGGGACTCAGCTCCTTCACTGGTAATAAAAGTATAAAAACTACAAGATAAGGCAGTTGATGGTACCCGGAGGAAACCCACCACAGGGGGAACATGCAAACTTCATGCACACAGACCCAAGGTGGGAATTGAACCCTCTACCCTGGAGTTGCAAGGAGACAGTGCTGACCACCACGCCATTAGATCCAATGACTAAAAGTAAAGGGTGATGGGGAGTCTTTACAGATCTGTACAAACTGTGTACAAGTAACCAGCTAAGATATGGGAGTTAAGCTTTTAGGATACAGTGGTTTGTGTTAGTGGCACGGTGGTGTAGTGGTTAGCCCTGTCGCCTTGCACCTCCAGGGTCCGGGCTCGATTCCCAGCCAGGCTCAATTCCCGTCTCTGTGTGCATGAAGTTTGCATGTTCTCCCTGTGCTTGGTGGGTTTCCTCCCACAATCCAAAGATATGCAGGTTAGGCTAATTGATGTTCCCAAATTGAGCGTAGTGTGTGTGTGCACTGCGATGGATTGGCACCCTGTCTCGTGCTCTAAGCTCTAATCTCCTGGGATCGGCTCCAGGTCCCCACGACCCTGAATACAGGACAAAGCGGTATAGAAGATGAGAGTTAGGGGTTCGTGTTAATCAGCGTCACTCATGTGGCCACGCCCCCTTCAGCGCGCAGAGTATTCTCAATAAGAACCAAGATTGCGCAAGCGCGCACGTCTTAGTTAGTGCACGTGCAGGGGAATCTTTTTTTTTTTTGGACGGATAAAGGTGGCACTCACCTGCTTCGGGGTGCTCAGCTGCGGCTTCAGGAGTCCAGGGCCCGGCTTTGACGTAGCCTCTCTTTTCCAGGGCGAAGACGAAGCCGCCGTCTCCAATCACAATCTCGCCTGCATTCAAGCGCTCCAGGATCCCCTACAAATAGATAGATTAATTAATGAATATAGATAGATAGATAAATAGATACTCATCAGAATATATTATATTGTGCAGGTTTATCGGATGATTTCTTAAGGCGTCTCCGTGCGTAAAATACAAAAACCTCCGCACCAAGACGCGCACTAATTCCCACTGCATGGCTTTTTTTTCTTCTTTTTTTTTTTTTTTTAAAGCAATTTCTAAATAAAAAAAGTCTGGAAGTTTACCTTCTTTGATCCGGCGGGTGCCATTTCTTTTGCAGATCTTAAGTCTTGCGATGGAAAGTGTAAAGAGTTATTTTCGGAGAAGCCCTACCCCTGCCCTAGTGCTCTGCTTGCTGGTGAGAGCAGAACTCACAGACCAGCTGTTTATATCTCTCTGAATAAGAGGAGGAGGTAGAGGAGGGCTGGTGGGTGTGGAGCTCACTGCAACCCTGTTCTCACACTCCAACCCTGTTCTCACACTCCAACCCTGTTCTCGCTCCTTCTGCATAATGAATAATCCAATCATTGGCCTTTTTTTTTTTTTTTTTTTTTTCGAAATCCACAGGATTTATCTATGAATTGACATTCATGTGTTTATTTAGAAGTGAACTGTAGCATGCAGAAAAGATCTCTGGTTGCAGAGCAAGCAGAGTTAACAAATTAAATTAAAGCACACACTTTTCAAAGTGCTGTTTTTACAAAATTTCAAAGATTGTTGTTGTTTGTTTCTTAAAATGCTTTTCTGCTACGGCACACATTAATAATTGCACAAGTCTAGTATTCAGATGTTTTTTTCTAGTGATTCTATGATGTACAAATTGACAATCAGCAGGTCCAAAGATCATCACAATAGACTACTCTTGTTTTTTTCTCCCCACTTTGCAACATACATGATAAAAAGATGCTGACGAGTCAGAGATATTTCAATGCACGGAGTACAAGCTGAGTACACTTAAATTAAGCATGGGAACGGATTACCAACTGGTTTGTGTAACAGATTGACTGAGCATGGATGTGCACAGGTTAAAACCTTTCCACACACACACACACACACACACATACACACACAAACAGTGTTCCAGAGGAAGGCAAAGTGCCCAAACCCCCCAGCCACTGGACGCAGTGCCGGTCCCAAGCCCGGATAAATGGGAAGGTTGCGTCAGGAAGGGCATCCGGCGTAAAACCTGTGCCAAGTTGTTGTGCGGACTGGATATTACGTTGTGGTGACCCCTTGCCGGGAGCAGCCGAAAGACCAACAACATATTGTGTCTGGCTGTCCAGAAAACAGATAACACAAAGCAATAGAGAGATAGGTAGATAGATAGATAGAATGTTATTGTCATTGCATAGTACAGGTACTCAGCAACTAAATGCAGTTTAGCATCAACCAGAAGTGCTAAAAGTAGTGTATATAGTAGTGTATGTGTGTATATTATTGTATATTTAATAAGTATATATGTGTATATTTAATATACTCCATAAATAAATAAAAATATATACTGTAAATAAATAGAAATATATACTTATTTAAACCACATCTTACACGTTGCACAGTACCAACATTTGTATTTGTATACAATAATATACACACAATATATAGTAATAGAAATTTGCAGTAAAAGTAAATATGTGAATGTTAAATTAAAATGTTTATCAAGCTCTGTGGTAATCTATGTTACGAAAGTCTTGTTTTCCTTTCCTGTCTGAGCTGTGATATTAAAAAAGGCACACATTATGCCCACTTTGGCTTGTACCTAACTCAGCAAATAAAACGTAGTTGCTGGTTATCTTCAGTTGAAAGTACACAGCTGTCTGTCTAGATCTCTGCACACGCATACACAATTTCACAATGCATAAACTGGAACAAAAATTTTTTTTCTGTTTAGAGATTATTAAAAACACATAAATAGTCCACAACAACATACAGATGTGATTAGACATGCAAAACATGAAAACAGCAACCGGTTCAATACATGAAATAAAGACAAAATTCTGCAAGCATGCACTTCTGTGTAGGGGTGAAATAGAGTGAACAAGAAGGACTACATGATAAAAAATCCACACCAACACAACCCCCCCAACCCCCTCACCACCCCATGCCACCAGTCGTGTGTCTGTCCTGTAGTGACCTGTTTAGACTGGATCTTACTCACCAACTGGTCTTGAACCCTTCGTAGCTTTGGCTCCAGTTGCACCCAGCAGCAGGCACTTTCACACAAGCGACATACTGTAGCAAGGTAATCAGTTACAAATCTCCATGCTTCACAAACAGATAGAATAAACTTGGACTTGATTTGCAGAAATATTCCTGCAACTGTTACAAAATACAGATATATACAGAATAATGCATATTCTATAGATACAAAATAATGACTTTGTAATTGTAACAACATAATTGAAGTTTAATTTAATCTAATCATATCACTCACATGCTAGCCTGTACAGGGAGACGAGAGGATCTTGGGATCGTGGGCACAATGAAGTAGACCCTGGACAGGGTGCCAATCCACTTTGGGCAATTTGGAGACACCAAGTAGTCTGATCTGCATGTGTGGCAGGAAACCGGAATACCCGGAGGAAACCCACAAAACACAGGGAGAATATGCAAACTCCACACTTACAAACCCAAGGTGGCACTCGAACCATCAACCCTGGAGGTGTGAGGCAACTATGCTAACAACTTAACATCTAATAATATAATTTAAATATAACGTAAATTATAAAGCTGTTTCTTAATTGATTAATTTTTATAAGAGTAATTGTTGATGTGTTGGAGGTACAGTATTCAAAAGATGTCTGCAGTGTCAGCACTTTGTAAAAAGCAGAGGTAAAGCTGTAACGTTTTACCACAAGACAGGTACCTTTGCACTTTTGCACTTTTGCACTTTGCAAGTTTTCTCTAACTTGACAATCCTTAACAATTTTTGTTGTATTTACTTTGAGAGAGATAGAGAGAGAGAGAGAGAGAGAGAGAGAGAGAGAGAACAGGAAGCTCACTAAGCACAGGGAGAACAAGCAAATTACTTTAGTCTAGTAACAACATATTTTCATTATATTTTCATCACAACCTTGTCGTTTCCTTTATCAGTACTCTCAATCTTTAACTAATTTTGCACGACAGCAATTTAACCAGTCATTACACATCGTATAGCTCTCTCTTTATATTTACGTGTAAAGTGATGTCACATCCACAAAACAAGTTAGTTCTTGTTATTACTTGAGACGCAACAGCTATGGGAGAACAGTGTGGGAGAAAAAAAACACACACGGACCCAAAAACAAATTTATATTTCAGAAATCTTACAGATTAATTAAAGAATGATGCATTCATTCATTTATCTTCTATAACGCTTTATTCACGTGTACAGGGTCACAGCGGGGCTGGATCCTATCCTAGGAGACTTAGGGCATGAGACGGGGTGCTCCCTGCATGGGCTGCCAATCCATCGCAGAGCAGACACACTACGGATAATTTTGGGAATGCAATTAACCTAATCTGCATGTCTTCGATCTGTGTGAGGAACCTGGAGGAAACCCATCAAGCACAGGGAGAACATGCAAACTCCATGAATCGAACACACAGACCCTGGAGATGAGAGGAGACAGGGCTGACCACTAAACAGCTGTGTCACCTAGCATCATGCATTAAACTTTTTTATTATTCATTCAAGGTTGCTTTTATACTAGTGTATATACTTACACTAGTATAAAAGTTAAAAATTATTACACTCATAATTTTTAAGAGATTTTTGCAGTGGATCAAAAGCTGAATATGAGGTTTGAATGCACTAATAAGAAACTAATCCTAACATACAGCCGTGACCAAAAGTTTTGAGAATGACACAAATATTAATTTTCACGAAGACATTTCACCTGACACAGGACTGATGGTAGCGCTCACCTTTACATTTCAAGAAGGCCAGCAAAGAAGCCACTTTTTTCCAGGAAAAACATCAGAGACAGACTGATATTCTGCAAAAGGTACAGGGATTGGTAAGTTTTTTTTTTTTTATGATGAACCCACTTTCTGATTGTTTGGGGCATTAAAAAAAGCATGTCCAGAGAAGAAAGGCGAGCACTACCATCAGTCCTGTGTCATGCCAACAGTAAAGCATCCTGAGAACATTCATGTGTGGGGGTTGTTTCTTAGCCATGGTAGTGGGATCACTCACAATTTTGCCTAAGAACACAACCATGAATAAAGAATGGTAAAAAAAGCATCTTCAGAGAGTAACTTCTCCCAAACATATAGTATAAGAACAGTTTGGTGATGGACAATGCCTCTTCCAGCCTCCTCGCCATGAGGCAAAAGTGATAACTAAGTGGATCGGGGAACAAAACATGGAAATTATGGGTCCATGGCCAGGAAACTCCCCAGACCTTAATCGCATTGAGAACAATCCTCAAGAGGTGGGTGGACAAAAAAAACTCCACAAATTCATGTTTATAATGTACTGTATACATACTGTACATGTTGCAGAGTTAAGTCGACCTCACAGCCGTGGCCAAATGTTTTGAAAATAACAAATATTAATTTTCACAAAGTCTGCTGCTTCAGTATTTTCAGACCTTTGTGTCAGATGTTACTCTGATATACTGAAGTATAATGACAAGCATTTCATAAGAGTCAAAGGCTTTTATTGACAACAACATTGAGGGGGGACAACTAGCTGGGAACTCAAGTCACCTCAAACTAAGGAAAGCCAGTGCGCACGCGCGGGAAACCCAACAAGGAGGCGGTTTGGCGGGGGGCGTGGGCGCGAGCTTCAGCTGTGCGCGTGCTGCAGGTCGAGGAGGAGTGCGCGCGTCTTGAGCGCGAGACCTGAGCAACATGTCTAGACTCGTGAACACAGTCACTGCACAGTTACAGAGAGACTTCAGGCTGTGCAGGACACTGAGGGGGGACACTGTGCGGACTGTGAGCGGGACACCGCGGAAACAAGCCGAGGAGAAAAGGTAAAGGCAAGACAAACAGTTTTCAGGCGTGTGTGCGTGCGTGCGCGCGCGCCTTACAAGACATGTAATACATGAAAAATAAATAAACAAACAAATAAATCAAAGTGATACCCTAAGATTTTTCATTATTATTATTATTATTATTATTGTTGCATTTGTAAATGTTCTGCTCCCTGCGTCCTGCATTACAATAGACTTTCTTCCATGCAAAAGACATTTTGTGAAATCAGTATTAATCTATGAACCTATTGATTTATCTATATTTCAATAAAAGAGGTTTTGTCTGTACATGGGTCAGAACTCGCTCTTTCAGTGATAGCTTTACGGTTCACTCGAAACCAGTCCCCAGAAAATAATTCAGTCTGTGACAAATCCTGGCTGGACAGACGTACAGATGTACAGAATTATAGATTATAGACAGAATTGAATGAAACTTTGCCAGTCCTTCGATATTTGCCTGAGTTATGAGCCAGATTATAAACCGCAAGTTTTGGCAGCGTACTGCATATACATCAAACTGGTCTTATAGAGGTCTTAAATCGACCACTGAACAGAATTTAATGAAAATTTTGCAGTACTTGGATATCTGCCTGAACACCTGCACCAATAAATATTAATTAGAAAAGATAAACTGAATGTTTTTACTGGGATTAGTTCATATTTTCACTGATATAATAACAGTGCTAAAGTGGTATAAGTGAATTTATAATTTTTTTCCCCCCAGATTTTCTCCCTAATTTTAGTCGTGTCCAATTCCTCCCCGTCACTAGGGGGCTCCCATATTAAGCTTCTGCTACCACTCAGTCGGGAGGGCCGCAGACTATCACGTGTTTCCTCTGAACAACCTGACGGCAGCCAACTGCATCTTTTCAAACTGCTCGCTCACGCACCGTTGGAGGCGGAGTAACACACTCGGAGGACAGCGCTATCCGCTCCTTCCGCTTGCGAGAGCTCACAGACGGCCCTGGTTGGGTGTAGAGTCGTGATTAATGTGGAAGCACTAAGTACATCTCATCTCTCCCCTCTGAGAGAGCTCGGCCAATCAGCTCGCTCTAGACCTCCGGCTGCGAGAGGTTACAGCATCACCCGGGGATCGAACTGGCGAGCACTTTACAACTACGCCACTCGGAGGCCCATGAGTGAATTTTAACACGCTGGCAAAACTTCATCTTTATCCAATCTACTTTTTCAATTTCTTATCTGTGATTCACTCTCCGATTACCGAACATTGTATTTGGCTGATGACGAAAGAAGCACAACTTAGCGTAAACAAGGCATAAGATACTCAACCTTACAAAATTTCTGTACTGATTACATTAAAGCTGATCAGCTTATTTTTAGCTTTAACCTTTTAACCATTTCTACAAACTCATTTCGCGTCAACAACTACTTATGCTAGTGCTAGATCTATAAAATACCATTTTTTTCCTGTGCATTCAAACTGCAGTCAACTCCAGCAATATCTCCCCACACCAGCTACTCTGTGTTTTGCCTATGTTTAGATATTAAAATGTCTTCCATCATTTAGACATTTTATGCATTAAAAAATAAATGTTGAATAAAAGCTTTCGAATTTTAATAAATAAGTAGTTTAACAGACCCCAAATTCTAATATTGAAGAAATATCTTGCCCAAGTCTTTGCATTTTGTACTATACAATCTATGCATGCAAATTCTGTCCATGACAGTGTCATCTTTGTGTAAGTCCAGAGATGCCAGACTTTATCGTAATCATCATTGTTTGTTCATGTTTATCTGGTCAGGGCAACACGGTGTAGAGGAGGCGTAGTGGTTAGCACTGTGACCTCGTAGCTCCTGCGTCTGGGTTCAATTCCCGTCTGTGTGCATGGAGTTGTTACTACCTGTACTTGGTGGGTTTCCTCTGGGTTCTCTGGTTTCCTCCTACAATACAAAGACATGCAGATTATGCTAATTGGTGTTCCCAAATTGCCCATAGTTACATTTTTACATTAGTGTGTATGTGTGTTTGTGTACCGTGCAATGGATTATCAACCTGTCCAGGGAGAACCCTGGCTGGAAACTGGAAAACCCAAGGAAATCCACACAGGCATGGACGAGACCATAAGCTGGCCAAGCTATCCACTAACTCCACACTGTAACCTCAGGATCTAACAAGCTATTCTAGAACTATATGGCAGCAGCACATCTTATCCACTCTATATTATTTATCGAAAAACCAAACAGTTTCTGTTTTCCCTACATTCTCAGTCTTTTTTACTGTTTCTTTCTCTCAGGGATGGAGGTGTAGGAGCTCTGGGGAAGAGGTTAAAGGATAAAGCGGAGACTCTGATCATCGGAGGAGGATGTGTCGGTGTGAGTCTTGCTTACCACCTGGCCAAAGCCGGGCAGAAAGATGTGGTGCTTCTGGAGAAGTCCGAGCTGACTGCTGGATCCACCTGGCACGCTGTAGGTCTAACAAAGGGTTAAACTAATTTTTTTAGGGTCTTAAAGGGTCCATGTTTGTTTGCCACTGACAAACATAATTATCAACTTGAGAGTTACAAGGTTTTAGCTGACTTTTAATAATAATATTCATAAATATATTATTTATTACATATAATGAGTTTTATCTCAAATGTAATTGAATTAATTTTTTTTTTTTTTGTAACATTTAATAAAAATTAAAAAATCCAAATTCTTTTTAGTATGACACTGTGTAGTCATAGAAAATCCAGCCCATTCCCTAATATACAGTAGTAGCCCTGTATGGCTTGTATTTGCATACTGCAACCTGATTGGCTCATACAATTACTGATGCAACAAGACATCATTTTTTTTCATTCAGTTTTTATCTCCTGTTTTGTTTTGGCTTCTTCGTGTTTTTAAAACAAAATAAAAAAACAAAGCAGCAAAACTACTATGGTGATGTATTTTCCATTTTTATATTTTTTTTATTTAGCAAAATTCTGAACATTAATTCAGCAGGGGA
>JAQMYJ010000011.1:24535973-24547127 GCA_030014305.1 Clarias laeviceps | reverse complement strand
TACAATGTAGAAAGAAATAAAAATCAGGAACCATCATGGAGTTAGAAAGTGTTCTAAAACTTTTGAACCGTAGTGTATGTATTTTATTATTATTATTTTTTTTAATAATTAACCAGATGGCTGTGTGCTTTGTTTGGGACATGTCGTAGGTATGGCATCATTCATGCGGGTGGAGTTGGGAAGTTCCTGAGTGACTGGATCATAAAGGGTGAGCCTGCTTATGATCTGATCGAATGCGACCCGAACCGTTACGGCAAATGGACCACCGTGCCGTACTTGTGTGCCAAGGCCAGGGAGTCGTACGGCTTTAACAACGTGGGTAGGTTTACGTTAAAATAAACAATTACAAGGACAATCTGATCACGGCAACGTAGCATGCATAACGGATAACACCATGGCTTTATGATATTCAGGTGGTCTAATGGATCTCTCTCTCTCTCTCTCTCTCTCTCTCTCTCAGTGGGCTACCCCAAAGAGGAGCGCTTTGCTGGACGCCCCACTAGCAGAGTCAGTGGGCTTTATGAGCAGCTTAAAGATAAATGCTCCATGGGCTTCCATGCAGGCTGGGAGCAGCCACATTACTTCTACAAGCCTGGCGATGACGTGGGCTACAGGTGTAACGTCCAGCCTTAAACACTACAGCGAAGTTCTGATGCTTTGTCGCTTCCATGCATTACTATTAATTAGTACAGCATTCTTTATTTAGTACTGTATGTATCTGAAATGTTTTTCGGTCCTGCACAGCCCCAGTTTCAGAAGAACAAACTGGCACGGACCGGTCGGCCGAGAGTGCAAGCTTGTTATGGAGAAAGTGGGCGTGATTGACCTTTCACCCTTTGGCAAGTTCAAGGTCAAAGGAAAGGACGCACACAGACTGCTGGACCGACTGTTTGCCAACACCATGCCGAAGGTCAGAAGCAGAAAATAGTAAACAAGATCAGCAAATTTCTTTTTTTTTTTTTTTTTTTTTCTTTTATTTTGAGAAAAACCTGAGATACTGATAAGGGAACTAATTTAGTGAGACGCCACTTTTCAGCATGGAATGATGCCTTGCATGGTGTAGATTTAGATAATCTTGTCTGTTTTTTTGGAAAACATGATGTTCTTTGAACTGGACGTCAATACGTGATGATTTTGCAGGTGGGCTGGACCAACATCAGTCACATGCTGACACCGAGGGGGCGTGTCTACGCTGAGGTCACCATTACCCAGGTCGCACCTGGAGAGTTCCTGCTCATCACAGGCTCAGGGTCTGAATTGCACGACCTGAGGTTGGTCTCTCGTCAGGCATTTCTACTCTCACATCCACAACAGTACAATATTGTTAAGGACATCAGTTAGTGGTATTTATTTATATTTAATGAACAGACAATTTGGCAACACGGTCCCTCCTGGTTCCTCCCACAGTCCAAAGACATGCAGATTAGGTTAATTGGCGTTCTCAAATTGCCCGTAGATTGTAAATGAGTGTGTGTGTGCCCTGCTATGGATGGATTGGCACCCTGTCCAGGTTGTACCGCGCCTCATGCCCTAAGTCTCCTGGGATAGGCTCCAGGCCCACTGCGACCCTGTACACATGTAATGGATCTAAAATGACTTCAATAAGAGGCAGAGTTTATGCTTAAGTGTACAACTCTCGCTCTCTGGCGGTCCGAGGAATGGAGCTCACACCCTTCAAGCTATTAGCAGGATTGTATTTTTAACCCTATATTAGGTATGATATTTAATTGAGCAAATAATATATTGAGACAAACATGCATTGGTGCAAAAATGACCAGACTTCTAACGTTTGCTATCCTCTAGATGACCCTGTGGTCAATATGGTCGAATCTGTAAACCTGATAATATCCTCTGGGTCAAAGTGACTTTTTATTTATTTATTTATTTTTTTTATCCCTCTGGGGTCAGTCAGGTCACTCAATAGGTTGAGAAATGAATGAATGTAAAAAGGTCATCATTCAGAAATGGTGGACATTAGTGAAGCAAGCAAGAAAAGTCATTTTACAACCTCAGACTCTTATGGTGACAAAATGAGCCCTGACACTAATTATTAACACCACAGAAATGGACGGCATTCTTTAATTATGCACTATAAAAACTTTAAACAGACGTTACAGGCAATGGGACTTCCAGAGTAAATTCTTCGTTAACAGGAATATTAACCACATGCGTGGCATAAAGAAGGTTTAAACTTGATGTAAAATAAGTCTAAATAATTATTAATGTCCTGTTAATGGAACTAAAACTGTTGTGGGACTCCTGAAGGTTTTGTCACACTTCCTGCCACACATTTATACTTGGATGGACCTTCCCAAGACTTCATATTGTTGGTTATAAAAAGTCATTGTCTCACAGTTAAAAGAATGACTTTGCTTAAAAACTTTGCTTTAGTCAAGTCAGAAAACCATGTGCTCCAAACCCAAAACCACGTGCTCTATTCAGTAGTATGCTTAGGCTGCCCTCTTGTGGTACCATTGATATTTATGATTGGCATAATTCAGTGATGTAAGGCATTTAAAGCCTTGTACCAAATGCAGTCGTGGATTTTGCATTTAATGACTTATTTGGTAGAACACAAATTTTACAGCTAATATTATCTAGCAGAAACCAACTAGTTTGCTAACAAAAAGGAACACTATTAGCAAATGAAGATTATAGTTGATTATTTTCCTACAACAGCATTTCCTGAAGTGTGTTTTTTCACCTCTTTTATAGTAGCAACGTTCGGGTTGTTACACTTTCCTAATGGATTAAGTTGAATAAATCCTGTCCCCAGATGGATAGAGAGAGAAGCAGCGGATGGCGATTATGAGGTGGACATCACCAACGTGACTGATGACATCGGGGTGCTGGGAGTGACTGGCCCGAACTCTCGCAAAGTCCTGCAGAAACTCACCAGTGAAGACCTGAGTGACGGTGCCTTCAAGTTCCTCCACTGCAAAGCCATTCAGCTGGCTGGAGTCCCGCTGCGGGCCATACGGATATCATACACAGGTATAGGGATGGGGAATTCTGTCTCACAGGGCAACCGTAATCACACAAGCATGTTTTTATTGGCTTTGGTAATTGCATAATCTTGCTAAATTATATTTCTCAATTACATTTATTTGTCACTATGAAATTCGATTTTTTTTTCTTTTTCTTTTTTTTCGTATACTACATACATGTAAGACATGACATGTTGGGGTCAAGTTCAAGGCCCAAGTTGGTTGAAAGTAAAACTTTCTCACTTTTAAATAAATTTCCATTCAAATTTAGGGTTGCAAATTTTTTATCTTTTTAGAATTTGAATAAAATTTGAGCATTAACCACATTAACACCTGATTAATCGTTAATAATTATGATTTTCTTGTGGCACAATCCAAGCATATTAATTACTAGATGTGCCTGCGACTTTGTTTGCGTTAAATTTATTTGCACAATCATAAGGAGGCTTTAAAAATGTACAGCGCCATCTGTTGACTTTTTAAAAATTTAACGTTACTGTGGAATGATGCGTGAGATCACTTATTAAGTAGATTTCAATTGCACACTCATAAGCGCGTATTAAAAAATGTACAGCGCCATCTGCTGAATTTTGAGATGAACTAATGATTTTTTCCAAGGTAGATTATTTATTTTTATTTATTTCATTATTTTTATATTTTTTTTAATGATATAAGGGCGTTTTCCATCTAAATTTTAAAGAGCATATGTTCTCTTCCCGTGGGCCGATTGTGATGAAACAAAGCCTATGTTGCATCAAACTCAACATTTATGAAAATCCCATTAAAAGTTCCTTCAGTTGGTTTCACGTGATACGTGCACAAACAAACAGACAGACAAAAAAAATTCAAAAACCATCTTGATGTGTTCAATTACTCATCTTACATCCCCACAAAATAATTTTTTTGGAAGAATATCTTAATTGTACAGACACACCAACTTTACAGTTTTTATTATATTTATTATATGTATAGACGTCGGCCAAATAAATGAGACAAATGTTTTAAACAAACAAACAAAAAAAAGGCAGTAGAAATAAGTGCACCCTCTTGTGGTCTACAAGTTAAAAGAAATGTGAGCTGCTGATAAATATTATGCAAAACAAACATTGTCTGTTTTAATTTGTTAACTTCTTTAATGGCATCTATCCAATTAATGATTAAACATTTAATATTCCCATTTGAATTGAAACTGTATTATCAAACATATCTTCAGGCTTTCTACCATAATTCAGCTTTCTGCTGGGTTTAGGTAGGGGAATGATAACAACCTGCATAAAAAGGAAAAAAAAAAAATGTTTTCCAGGATCATTGCCATGCATGTACGGAGTAAACATTTGCTTGTGTGTTTAAGGGGAGCTGGGTTGGGAGCTGTATGTGGACATGCCAAAGCTGGCACAAGTGTACCAGGCCATCATGGAGGCTGGAAAAGAGGAGGGCATTGATAACTTCGGCACTTACGCCATGGCCTCTCTCAGGCTGGAAAAGGGCTTCCGAGGCTGGGGAGCTGAGGTCACTCTAGCGCACACACACACACACACACACACACACACACACACACACACACACACACACAAGATCAAGACCTCACAAAAGTCTAGCAAACTGGGAAAATGAAGTAAATAAATTGACCATCTTTTATGTGTGTGTAGATGAACTGTGACACAAATCCTCTCGAGGCTGGACTGGATTTCTTCGTTAAACTCAACAAGGTTGCTATTGTATCTTTTAAAACTTTTTGTCTAATTATAGAAAACATGTGTTAACAAAACATTCAGGTGGTTAAAGCCTTAATCTTTGCTGTGTGTCTGACAGCCTGTAGATTTCATTGGAAAGAAGGCGCTACAGGAAATCAAGGATCAGGGACTAATGAGGAAGTTGGCGTATCTCACCATGGATACAGATAACATAGACCCTGAGGGCAATGAGACCATATGGCACAATGGAAAGGTAAACTACAGCGGAGATTTCAGATGCTTTCAGAGTGTGTTAGAGGGGAAAAGTTTTAATAACGGCATATTAGTACACAAGTACTTGCTTGTTATTAAGAACCATACTCTCGGACACTGCTCAACTCAACCCAACCATACTGGCTCTTTTTTATTTAAGATAACATTTAATTGATGTAAGATGTTTAATCAGGTTGCTTGTATAGTTTGGAAGACACTGCAGATTGTCCTGCTAATGTACCTTACAAGTAACAGGAGCTTGGCATGATTTATAACGCCTTGGTGTATCTAGTGCAACTTCTTAATAAAAAAAAATGAATAAGTTAACAATTCTGTGCTCCTAGGTGGTTGGGAACACGACCTCAGGTTCATACAGCTACTCGATTCAGCAGAGCCTGGCGTTTGGTTACCTCCCCGTTGAATTGACCACTGTTGGCCAGAAGGTGGAGGTGGAGCTCCTGGGCAGGAAGTACCCAGCCACGGTGGTTCAGGAGCCCCTGGTGCACACCGAGCCCACACGAACACGTCTGCAGAAGAAAAAGAGTGCAGTATGAAGTGTGAAACCCGTCCTCAGTATTGTAACAAAAAATTTTAAATCATTATTTTCAGTCAGGGTACCGAATCATGCAGGTACATTTCAGAACCTAAACATGGCTCATAAAAACTAAATACCTGTGAAATAAAAAAAATAAAAAAAGGAGTTTCTTGTATTTCTTTAAAAAAAAAAAAAGAGTAAAATGTCAAGTTTTAGACAAAACTAATAAGCTGTTTGTGGGCCATTAAAGTTGGCTTATTTAATAATGACATTTTTGTTTTGAACCCTGGGATTGTACTCACAAAACAGAAAAACCTGCTATTTTTGCCAGGTAAATTGCTGATGACTAGACATTGTGGCAAAGAAGTAAATAAATAAAAAGATTTCAGCCAGTTTATTCAATCAGGAAGAAGTTAATAAGCTGTATTGAAGTAATGTTTTGAGAAATTATAGGTATTATTGAGGTATATTAAACCATTTACTGTAACTGGAAAATGTTGGAGCATGAGTTTTTTTTTTTTTTTTTTTTTTTTTTTTTTTTTTAATAAACTTAAAACTAAAGTTAAAAGTTTAATAGTTATTCTAACAATTTATGATCAGGTCCTTCACTTTAATAGTGGCACTCGAGGAATCAAATGAGTCCTTTCTTTTAACAAAAAGTATTTTCATATGTCCATGATGCCTAAAAAAGGAAATGGTTGGACAAAATGATAACCTCTAGAAACGACTCACTAACTAAACCAGGAAAAGGACAAAATACTGTAGAAACATATTGTAGTAAAACGTGATTTTTATTTTTATTGCCTTCATCTCATTAACCTTTTTACGTTATATGTTGGAGTTGTAACTCATTTCTTTTCCTTTTTTGAAGCAAAATCAGTATTATATAATAGTGTCTTGTTGTTTACATAAGAAATTTGTCTAACCTTATCAAAGGAATAATCTGTTTTAATTCAGTGTCAAATACGAATTGTCATTAAATTCTGCTCTCCTAAACATCTCTGAAGTATTAAAAGCTGAACTTGTTTTTTGTGCCTATAACAAACTAACCATCAATGAAGGGAACCATTATCACCAGTCTTAGTGTTTTCTTAATTTATTTTCTTTTTCGAATAAAGCATTGAATAAACTCATTAGTGAACTTTTCTGTGTTTAAGTCTCTGTGTATTATATATATACTCCATAATTATTTTCTTATATGCTCTATAATTCTTTTCTGTTCCATTCATTTGGTCTGTCTCAACAATGAATATGAAATCAGAGCATTGCTTTGTTCTGTACTTATGATAAGTCATATCCTAAGCTTGGTGTAAACACCTTTCGCGGAAGTTCAGATCTCAATCCGACTTTGCAACATCACATCACATTAACCCGGGTTGTGGTTTTATTGTGGAATTGAGATGCTTTTTAATTGTCCATTTATTCACATGATGTGTGAGGACTCATCTGCAACACTTGGGGCTTTACTATCGCAATGGTTGTTGCATCAGGTGTCGATGGAGAAACCCTGATGATCATTTTAGCTCTTCTCAAAATAGAAGGTTGTAAGGATGGCAGGGGGAGTTTAACCCCTTTCAGCCCCTGCAAAAATTAGCGGCACTGCTGGGCCTTCTTGTCCGGGCAGGTGTTGTCCAGTGGAGGTCTATGTCATGGCTCTCTTCACTGCTGTTCAAAGGAAGGAACCGACTGATAATATTTTATGTTGTTTGTTACAGGACAGTTTAATATCATTACATATAATTATAAATGGGATAAGAATTACGTTGTTGGCAATGGGATGATTGATATAAGTGGAATAAAGCTCTTTGGGATGGGTGTATGGGTAGCACCCTGAGACAAAGCAACAGTCTACACCAGGGGTCTCCAAATCCAGTCCTGGAGGACCAGTGTCCAACACAGTTTGGTGATTCTTCTTCTCAAACACAGCTGATTTAACTAATCTGTTAATTACTAGGTACAGTGGGTGTGTTTAGGTGTTGGTGAATTACAAACTCTGCTGGTCACTGGCCCTCCAGGACTGGATTTGGAGACCCCTGATCTACACAGTGGATCATCATCTACACAGCCCATCATCTCCATGAACGAAAAATCATGGTCTCATCGTCTTCTCATCGACATTCGTGACTTTGGCATTAGGTCAGGTTTTAAGGTGTCTGAGTGAGGACATACAGCAAAGGAAACAGAGCTTGTAAACAGAGCTAATCTCAAAACCTCCCAAATAGCAACATGTGTGAGTGTGTGAAAGTATAAACATTTAATATATGATTCAGGTGGTATTAGTTAGCCAGTTACCTAAATGCAGCTAGCTTAATGAGCAAGTATAATACTCATGTCTATTTAATACATATATTATTATTATTTTGTTTGTTTGTTTTAAAAATGTCCAAGAAAGTCAAAGTAACATGGCTTGTAATA
Source organism: Clarias laeviceps (assembly GCA_030014305.1). NCBI lineage: Eukaryota > Metazoa > Chordata > Actinopteri > Siluriformes > Clariidae > Clarias > Clarias laeviceps. The sequence continues at coordinate 24,539,244 of JAQMYJ010000011.1, read as the reverse complement.
AAAAAAGATTCAGTTGGGAATTTAGAATCGATTCCTGAAAGAATCCATTCTCTGATACCTGGAAACTGAGAATCGATTCTTAAATGAATCAATTCACTGATATAAGGAATTGGTAACAAAGAGTCGACTCTCAAAGCCTTGAAATTGAATCGAATCATTTTTTCCGACAGACAATGAAAATAACGACGTTCTGCTTAAATTCACTGAGCGACGGAGACTTTTTCTTTTATGGACACAAAAACATCAGGAGTCTCACAGGATTTCTCTTTGGAAAGTGAAGGAAATTGTAAAATCCACGGAAAAACAGGTCTGTGCTAACTGACTGTAACAGTAAGGAGCCGAGTGAACGCCATTTAAACTAACGCAACGGTTACCGCAAAGTGACGTCATTTACTAAAACCCCGCCAAAGGTTTCCAACAAGCAGGGTGACATTTTTTATTTTGGAATTGCAATTAAATTAACTTTAAACCTTCTGAAATGAAACGGTTGCTTTCAGAGACTTGGTATAACAGTTCTCCATGTGACAGGCAAGACTTTATAAGAGTATATACATTTCTTAATGAAAATATGATTAAAAGTTTATATAAACTGCTCATTAAGTAAACAGTCTCCATCATGTAGGAGGGAAGGAAGGAGTCTCCAGTTCCAGAGGGTTGTTACAGTCAGAGGAATCTGCAATTTAGAAGTTTTCTGACAAGGAAGTTTTTTTTTCCACTTATCAATTTCTTGTCAGTGTGTAATAATATGAAGGTAAGTGTAATATATGAATAAACTGTAAAACTTTTTAATGGTAACAGGAACTTCACTTCAGCAAATTAATCATTTCTTAAAACAACAAAGATTCCAATTAAACAATTAAACTTGTTGTAGTACGATAAAAATCTTTTTTCTTGATCACTATTACCAAGAGTTAATAAATTCTTTGGCTCATATTTAACCTCAAACAATCACAATAAATGTATAATCATTTTATTGACTTGAATTGTTGTTCTAATTGAAGTATGTATTGCGTTTATATTACATGAAAAATCCCTCCAAAAAATTTTTATTAAAAAAAAGAGATGCAAGCAACTTTTGCCCCAAAAAGCATTCTATGTGTCTTATATCATGTATGGCAAAATCGTAAAATATCAAAAAATGCAATAAGAACAACTGAATGCATATTTAATTCTTGATGTAAAAAATGTAAATCGAAAATAATTAAATAATTTGCTAGTGGTGCTTAAAGTTGCAGTATAATTAGCTTTTTTTTTTTATAGTTGCTGTTTCTTTTTTATTTAAGCTGCCTTTAGCTTTGATTGCAGTGCACAGCGTGGTGTCCAGTTAATGTGTGAAAATGATTCCTCATGGTTCCTGAACCGCATTTTCACTATCTGAGTCGTGGAATACGGCCGTGCCATCAGGGAGGAAAAACTCCATAGATGTGATAACCTGGTGATTCAGTACATTCAGGTCGTCAGCCGACTTCATTTTATCGCCATATAATGTTGCTGAGTCTAGACCTGAGCAAACTGATCAACCCCAGATCATAACACTGTCTCCAGAGGCTTGTACAGTGGACACTATGCATGATGGGTGCATCGCTTCATGTGCTTCCCTTCTTACCCTGACACGCCCATCACTCTGGAATAGGCACAATCTGGACTCATCAGGTCACATGACCTTTTTCCATCACTCCAAAGTCCAGTCTTTGTGCTCCCTAGCAAAAATGAATTTTTTTTTAATTCTCACTAACAAGTGGTTTTCTTATGGACACACAGCTTCCAATCACATTATATATGTGTGGTAATGCTCTTACTTTCACTATTAAACATAGCTATGGTTTCTCCTGGCCATTTTTTAAATGCACCTTCACCAAGCGTTTAAGTGATCTCCGGTTGGAATATTTTAATAATGCATTGGACAGATCTTAATCCAATTCTAGTAATTTGAAACCTTCTTAGTTGTTTTCTTTGCTTGATGCAGGACAATAATTTTACCTTTTAATGCGGACAGGCAGTGTATAAAAAGGTGTTTAAAAAAATTAGTTCTGAATACGAATCCAGAACAACATACAACACGGACGGGGATTATCAGAAATCCAGATTTCAGACGTCTGAACGCGGTTCAGTGTCCTCCCGCTGGTCGGCGTCTCTGTAACAGCATGCCCCGGTGTGTTATTCCTTCCATATGACTCATCCTTAATAAAAATGCAGCCTGGGTGTGCAGTCATGCAGCTCTTTAATAACATCTTAATACAGCTGTAATCCTTTGTTATCTTGTATAATTTATGTGCATAATATAGTTGCAAGCCATTCGTTGGGGAAAAACGAAGCCGGTGTTTGGTAAAGAGCGAGGTTGAAAGAGAAAGCCCTTCGCTTCCTCTCATCTCTTTCTACCTCTGTCTCTCCCTCAATTTCCTGCACTTTAATGAGTTGGTGTAGGAGTGGACCCAGCACACTTAAGTCACGACTATGGAGATTGCATACACACACACACACACACACACACCACACACACACACACACTGTCTTCATTCATTCCATCTCTTCATCTTTCTCTCTTTCTCTCTCCAAAATAATTTTACATAACAAAGAAATTTATAATAATTGCATGACTGGTCCAATTCTTTTAAAAGAAGCACAATAAAGAATTGCTTGCCAACATGCTTCAGTCACTGTTAATCCGTATAGTGGAATACTGTAAAACAACGTAGTTCTTGTTATGGCTTCTGGCAAACGGTTTTATTTCGGTGCAACATTCTGTCGGAAAACGATGGCACTGGAGACTCCTGCTTAAACAGCAATAGTTATTGTCGTTACTATAAAAACGGTAACATATCAAAGGAAAGACAAACCTAGATAGATAAGTCAAAAAACACCTTGAAGGACTCCTTGCTGAATCGCATCAAATGTTTTTGTGGCAGATGTCTTTTGGCACACTGACTTATGAATGTCGGCGCTCCCTGTGACTGTGTGTGCAGGCTTGTGCTGCCATCTGTTGCTGTGTTACTAAACTAGTCTCAAAACTTTCTGATACCACCTTGTAGATATATATTTATTATTTGATTTTATTAATTCTAAAGGGAAATAATAAATACAGGCAGAGCTGCTGATAGAAAAGAAATCAACATTTACTAACCAATCAGAACTGAGAATTCCCCAGAACTTCATGTTAATTTAAATAACTTCTGTTATATTGAACTTTCACCTGTACAACACACATGATGTTATATCATTTCTATCTGTTATCACCCAAATGAGGACGGGTTCCCTGATTGAGTCTGGTTCC
>JAQMYJ010000011.1:24502487-24527487 GCA_030014305.1 Clarias laeviceps | reverse complement strand
AATTCATTGTATATTATTTTTTTCTCTATGTTCACCTCTAAGCTTTACGCACTTCCTTAGCTGCTGTGTCATGTTTTTATGGATCTGTCTCATTCTCACTTTATTCTTCATTATTTATTCTACACCAAAACTCCACTGTGACTTTTAAAGACTTTTAACTGACGTTAATTTAAGTTTCCTTTAAAAAAATTTTATTTTCACCTCATGATCATTACACCAGGTCATGTTTCCAAAGGCTTTATTTTTCAGTTTTATGAAGTCAGGACAGTCTATGATTTAAGCTGGATGATGAATTTAAGGTTGCTTATAATACTGTATGATTGACTTGATAAGATGCAATGTATCATCACCATCGTCATCATCACAAGTGTGGGTCAGGTCACTGAAAAAGGAGCTTTTTGGAAAACTCTTTGCAGTGAAGATGTTTAGAAACTCAGTTTCAGTTTTGATTTGTGAATAGAAACAAGAATAGTTTTTGGTTTGTAAGAGCGTCGTGTGTCTGACGTTTAGGGTTAAATCTGCATCTGTTGGTTTGACAAGTTCTTGACAGCATGCTCTTGTGTTTTCATGTGAAGAACCCCGTTTAAAAAAACAGTTTAGTCTCTCCACATCCTGTTTAATGATCAGGGACGATCTGAATGATCATCGTGGTTGCTTTTCAGTACTTGATCAGAAAAAGGTTTGTACCTCTTAGACCACTGCAGTTGGTTCTTTTTAGCACTTACGCTTGAACATATAACATTATAAAGGACTCACACTGGTGACTCCTTCAGCATACTGTATGAACGGTGATGCATTAAGTATTATGTGTAAATGTGTTATACAAGATATATGAATATGATATCAAAGTCTACTTGCAGTTTGATCTGCTGTCGTCAGAGCTGATGTAATCAAGCACTGTCTGACCAATCAGAATGGTAGTTAATATCTCCGTTACAACAAGCACATATGTGACACACACACACACACACACACACACACACACTGGGTTTTCAGTATGAATTAAATCGTGGATTATAAATGTATTTGTGGTTGACCATCTAATGGACTTAGTGCTAATTGAAGGCAGGGTTTATGTTATAAATCATACTTATAATAAAATCTCATCCTCTGTTCTTTTAGGATATTGTGTATGTATTATCATTATTATTCTTATTGCTCAAACCCAGGACTGTTGCACCGTTTAAATTTGGATGTAGTGAAATGTGCAGCCGTCTGAATGACAGGTCTGTCCAAGGAGCCATTGATAAGATCGTAAGCGGAGCCGGTGAATCACTGGGTTTGTTAAGATTAGCGAAACAGAAGACAGATGATTCATTCATCCGTTCACCCGCCTGTGCCGCGAGGGCTCGAGGTTAGAGCGAGACGGGTCCAGGTGAGTCACCGCTGTGTTCAGGTGAGTCATGCAGTGGTAAACCGCCGAGCATTAAAGGCAGGCGCAAGAAGTGTTGATTAATTACGTAAGTGACTCGGGAGGGAACAAACAACGCGTACGCAGCGAGAAAAAAACAACAACTTTCAGCCTCAGGATAGTCAATAAAAATAGAAAACAGTATTTACATTTAATTATTTAATAATTTCACTCCAAAATTTTCTCCTCTTTTTCACTATGGATTGTTTAATTGCTTTTTAATGTTGCAAATTATTTATTATTTTATTACATTTTTTGTTACTTTTTTTTTAAATGTTGCATGTTGCATTAATCTCAGACTTCTGGTTTAATCTCAGAATTCTGACTTTTTTTCCTCAGAATTCTGACTTAATTTTAGAATTCCGACTTTTATCTCAGAATTCTGATTAAATTACAGAATTTAATCTTTTCTCACAATTCTGACTTTAATCCCAGATTTAACGACTTTATTTATCAGAATTCTGATTTTCTCTCTTCTGACTTTAGTCTCAGAATCATGACTTTTTTTCCCCAGAATTCTGACTTAATTTTTGAATTCCGATCTTAATCTCAGAATTATGACTTTTTTTCTTAGAATTTTGACTTAATTCTAGAATTTCGACTTTAATCTTAGAGTTCCGACTTTTTTCTCAAAGTTTTGCCTTTATACTCAGAATTCTGCCTCAAAGATTGACACAGACTATGCAAAATTTATATTACATATGTAAGAATGTGTTAAAATGAAGAGAAAAAAATAAAGCCACTATAGCAAATACAGGCTGCACAAAACATAAAAAAAAAATATTTTTCATAGACAGATGTGCAAGGCCAAGACAATAACGTTATCTTACTGTATTTATTGTGTAAAGTTCAAACTTTAATCTTAGAATTTCAACTTTAATTTCAGAACAGTTTTTTTTTTCCTCAGAATCCTGAATTTTCACATATAAAATATTAAAATCAAACAGCAGATAAAAAATTTTTGGAAACGTAACTGGAAATAATAGTATTGTTTTGCTCATTTAAATTTATAGACATATAAATATATTGACCAGTGGCTTTGTTTGTTTTGGGTGTTCTTTCTTTCTTTGCTTATTTATTTATTTACTGTATTTATTTTCTTATTTGAGCCGTTTTGGTAATTTGTGCATTTGAGTACTTTCCTTTAAGAATACTAATCTTAGGCTCAGCCTAATTATTTTTGTTACAATATATAATTTTTCCCCACTGAGCGTCCGGACGCTTCTTTGCTGGCGTTGATGTTGATGTTCGGGTTTTGTAATCCAGCACCGGTAACGTTTTGGGTCGCTGCTCTGTTTGGCGATATGGCGGTCCGGTGTAATAACGATCGCTGATTATCCGGTATGAGGTCAGACCGAGCAAGCTGTCCGTGGCGGTTGTGTAACGTTAAAGGTGCTCTCGGAGATCCGTGTTATTCAACCCACAACCTTGTCTCATCATCGCAGCAGGCTCACGGCCTAATCAACTCCGATGTGTGATCTGACAAACTGTTCTCGGTGTGTAATCCGCATGTTCTTTCTCACACTGTCTCCTACACACCCGCTTGCATTTTGTGTGTGTGTGTGTGAGTGTGTGAGTGTCTGTGGCAGAGTCTGTGTGTGGGTGATTTTTAATTCATCCAAAACCTCCTCTCCATGTGATTTTTTTGTTCAGGGACACGTGAACACCACAAACATGTAAGAAGTACATTCAGTTCACTTCCTGTCTTTTTTATTTTAAGCCTTCTTGTTTGTTCTCGTGTACGATTACTGAATTGTACCAGCTTGACTACCAATTCCCGAAGAGCTACGAATACAAATACAGAATACACACGAAACCAAAATAACGCACCGCCTGATCCTAGGGCTTGAGTCGAGTTATGTTCACCAGGGAGGATTTCCTTCCTAAAATAAAATTCACAACTCTTAAAGAAATGCCCTTTATTTTTCTCTTCCTTTCTTTACATTTTTTCAATCAAAGCAACACAGTTCTGCTTCACACTTTTCCTGTTTCTTGTCTCGCTACGATCAGTGTCCGCATACTGTCCTGGTCCCGTACCGTCATCTTCCATCCATTTTTTCCACATCGTCTATAAACGAGATGAATAATAATAATAATAATAATAATAATAATAATAAAAAGCATATGGCTCTGTTTGTCCTTGTCTCTGTTTTCTCGTTGCAGTATTTGGGCTGCATAGAAGTGCTTCGGTCCATGAGATCCCTCGACTTCACGACAAGATCCCAAATAACAAGGTAGTGTACGGTACGACTCCTCCACCATCATCCCACGGTCACCTCACACTACTACACTCTCCATCTACCGAACACATGACTCGGACTCCTTGCAGTACGATTTAAGAAAATAAAGAGTTTGTTTTGGGAATTTAAAAAAAAAAAATTTTTTTTTTAATCTGGTAGGATTTATTTATTTTTGATTGGTTTGACTGCGAAAACAAATTCCACTTAAAGATCGATAAATGAGGTGCAGTATTAAAAATCCTGTTTTGCATCGACCCCAAACCCATCTGTTCAGATTTGTGAAACTGGAGGTAAAGAACATGAGCTCCAACTCATCCATGCGCACATACGTATGAGTCACTGAGTAATGTTGGTTAGGAGAAGGCCAGACTTCTCCCAGCGGACACCGCTTGATTATCGAACACGGTGTGTGTGTGTGTGTGTGTGTGTGTGTGTGTGTGTGTGTGTGTGTGAGAGAGAGATGGCATGTCACATCCACTTTTCCACCTGACTTCCTGTTTCCCTCTAAGCTTGCATTTACTCACACACACACACACACACACACACACACACACACATGAAGCACAATTAATAGAGTTTCTTTAAAGCCCAAATTAAAGCCCAGAATAATAATAATGAATGTGTCTTTTGTTCTGTCTGATTTGAACGGAGATTGAGGAGGAAAATCGTTCCAAAGTTTCTCATTCAGGGTAAAAGCCGCCGTTACTGCAGGAAGTGAAAGTGACCTTTATTTAGGACAAACTAAGGATCATACTGTAGCAATTCGAGTCAAAGGCAGATCAAGTTAACATAATCGACAACGCTAACACGAGAGGGAGTCAAAATAAATGTTGTGTAATACAGAGGAAACGTGATGCTTTCAAACATGGCGCAGAAAAAACACCTACAGAGCCACGATTTCATCTCAGATTCAGTCTAATGCTGCGGAACCGATCGGACCGATAGCGGTCCGACAGTGCAGACGGGTAATGACACAAAATGTACCGCCGAAGGAACCCGGCGCAAATAAGTAACCTGACCTCAGACCTGTGAAGCTGCGTTTCTCCTACTGAAGACAAAACCAAAGGCAGAAAGAGCCACGAGCACACGGTCACTCCAGGAAACTCAGCATTTAGTGATTTCACATGGTTCCAGACTTCAGCTTTTTTTTTTTTTTTGCATTCAGTTATTATAAATAATTTGAATATTCCTAATTGTTATTTTGTTTAATTACTTGCATGTTAAATAGAGGAGCTTTGTAAAAAGAAAGGCTGTAATTACAGCCTAAAAGGACCCAATATGTTTGTGTCACGATGGTGTGATGGGCTGCAGCTAAATCTTTTACTCACTCCGTTCACTTGCTCTCTCTGGAGGCTCACTATGTAGGCGTGAACAATATTAAACAATATTTTTATTGAGTTTTACAAATAATTCCATACATAACAGTAATAATAATTAAACTAAAGTCCAATAAAATCGTCCAATTTCTGAAAATATTTAGAAATAAAAGTACTGGTGGATCATAATTGTTAATGGATCGCGGAGATCCAAGGTCTAGAATGCAGGAGAGAGAACAATGCGTGGCAGACGCTTAATTTAAGAGTGGCATGCGAGCGAGCGGGGTGATGCCAGGCGCCCCGCGGTGCCCTTGTCGAGAGCCAGCCATCGCAATCCTGCCACCAAAGAGGAAAAAGCCTGCCAGCTGAAGTGCCCACATGCCGGCTGGGCATTGCCTCTGGACCCGCACGTGCACACACTGCCCTTCTTTCCTTCCTCCCTCCTTAAAACCCATTCCTTTCCCATTTTCATCAATAAAATTACCCTTTGTCCATAAGACCTCGCCTCGTGTCTGTGTGTCTGTGTGTCTGTGGCCCCCTGAGCCAAAGATGTTACAGTCTTTGTTCACATTACAAGCCACATTGCTCAATTCTGTTTTTTTTTTTTTTGGCCAGATCAGATTTGCACGTCATGACGGTTCACATTCGTAATTAAAAGTGACTCTAATGTGCACATCAATACATCTCAGCCTGTGTTGGTCCTGACTGACGTCACCGAACGGCCTACACATGCGCAGAGGCAAAAAAAACAAATCACATAAATTCCGATCTGTCTGTTCTTATTCAAGTCACATGACCACGTATAGGATATGTATCCGATCTAGGACCACATATGAAAGTGACTCAGATCTAAAAAACATCAGATTTGTGCATTCAAAATCAGATCAGTGGTAAAAAATATTTTAGGTTAAAAAAAAAATCGTAATTGAGTGACTACAGGCTTTTAATGTGAACGTAGCTGAAAGTGTAAACTTCAGCCACGTCTTGATTGTTTCATTTCACATCCATTGTTGTGGTGTACAATGAAAAAAAAAAAATAATAAAAATCCAAATCCCGACTGTATAAACAAAAGCACAATTTCTTTCATTTTCATGACAAAATGTGTTAATATTGGTGAACCTAAACAGGGTAGTTTAAAAGAATCAAACTATTTAATATTTTATTATAATTTTATTCTTGTGTAAATTGTTAGTATAGACTAAATGAAAAAAAAAGCATGTCTGGTCTTTTCTATCTGCACTCATGCTGTATTACACAAATTATAATTATCTTTGTTTTGTATACTGATGTTTAGAATTAGATAAACATCTAAATCTCACATCAGTAGACGTACCATGTAGATGTGTAAGGGTTCGTAGGTGCTGAAGATGAAGCGGTCGCCTTCAGACTTTCAAAAAAAGAAAAAAAGAAAAGAAAAAACTTTTTAAAAACTTTTGATTTGATGTCTAAGGTAGAGTCTTGGTTGCTGTCCCTGGTCCTGAGCAGAAAGTGTTGTTTAAGCTCACTGGCATCACTCTTGTACTAAGCAAGGACAAAAAAAATTAAATGTTAAATGTTTTATTATTATTTTTTTAATAATAATTGCAGTGTTTAATTTAAATTTGATTTCAGCATCTGTACTTTTTTTAATAGTTGGTTTTATTTTTTTTTAATGATCTCTATTAAAGATCAGATTTTAACTGAGATGTCACTTTGTCTTTCTGTCCCTGTTTCTCTCTCTCTCTCTCTCTCTTTCTCCAGGGAGGCCATCAGTTTGGTATGTGAAGCAGTACCTGGCACCAAAGGAGCACTGCGCAAGAAAAAGGTAAGATGGAGAGAGAGAGAGAGAGAGAGAGAAGTAAATGAAGAGTGAGACAAGCGGGGATCAGAAATAGAACCGAGACAGACAGCCAGCATCCTTTTACAGTACAAATGAACGGGGAACAGGAAGATGCTGAGAAAGTGTCGTCTGTGGAGTAAAGAGAAAGAGGACAAGGAAAACACAATGCAGGTTTGAAAGACAGAAAGAGGGGATAAGCCAGAAGAAGAGAGAGGGATTATAAGAGAAGGAGAGATGTGGTGCGGTTCAGTGTGTGTGTGTGTGGGTGGACACACAGCCCACGATACACACTGTTAGAACTGTGACTCATTTTGTGCTGAGGATCTGCAATCAGTTCAGCTAGGCTTGCTTGTGTGTGTGTGTGTGTGTGTGTGTGTGTGTGTGCGTGCATTAGTCAAAAGTTTATACACATCTAATCTGAATGAATGATCTTCCAAGACATTTTAATCTCAAGACTTGTTTATTTATTTATGCTTGAATTTGGTTTCTAAGACAAACGTAAAATCACAAGATTTTAGTAGTGGGTAACTCAAAGTCCCAGAATGCATTTGGACAGCAGAGACTCGGCTCAGCTAGTTAGCGATGCAGAAGATGAGGATCACAATGCCGCTGATGGTGGGATTAGCATGAAATATGAAGCTGTGTAAGCTGATTTGTTTAAGCAGAGTAAACAGAGAATGAGTTGATGGAGCTGGATAGATTATAGCACTAAAGCGCCGCTGCATCGCTCTGTTTAGGTCGTCGAGAGGCATTTTGGGTGATGTAGGAAACCGTTAATAGAAATGAAAAAAATGAGAACATGTCTTTGTATGAGGTTTAAACAAAAATATCAGAATTTTACATATGTGAAATAAATCTTGGATGATGTTGGAAATCACGTTAATTATTTTGTTAAGAATAATACGTCAGTCTTCAAAGATGTATTGTAGCATTAAATGACAGGCAGAGACTCAAACAGCTGAAACAAATAGAGTCAGTACAAACAGTACTGTATGTGCTAACACGTGTTAATATATAAAGAAATGTATAATCAATAAATGTAAGAAAATGTAAGAAATCAAGCTTAATCAAGTAGTATTGTGTTCTTACAGCTTCCAGAAGCTTAAACCAATTTTAGTGTCAATACTCATAGAGAAACACGAATCATTTGCATTTTAAATTATTATTGTTTGAAGCATCTGCATGTGTAAAATTCCATCACTTCAAGGAATTGCAAAAATAAATAAATAATAATAAAACAAAAATAAATGAAAAATGATTTTTTTTTTTGTAAATATGCACACATTTATATTTTTATCAGACGAAAAAGAAACACATTTGCTAAGTACAATTTCATGCCTGTAGTGTCCATAACTTTTTTGAATTTAATTATTTCAATGATCTTAATTGTCATTCAGATTGAATCTGGCTAATTAAGATTTCACATGTAAAGACATAAACCTGAAAAAGTGTATTAATCTACAATACAAAATTGTCAAGATATTGCAACATGAATTTGACATGGTTACGGACACTACACATTTTTTTGGGGGGGAAAAATCCTTAATTTTGTATTTAATGCTTTAATTTAAGCAACGGTTTTTACAGGTCATATGCTTCTACACCAATTTTAGTATCAATAGTCATAAAGAAATATGAATAATTTACTTTTTTAATGATTATTGCTTGAAGCGAGACAGTATAATGCCCTAAAAAATGGCCATTTTTGGGGCACATATAGAATCATCTGTACAAAACAGCTGATGTTAGCAACTGGAAATTCTTAGGGAAGCAAGATTTGTCACTTTAATTTTGCATAGACTCCAGAAGTAGCTTCTTTCGCAAACATTTTCTGTATTATATGTATTACATTAAAATGAATAAATTAATAAGTAAAGTCAGCACCAATACTGTGTTTTGGCCGAAAATGTTTCTGGTTCTCTGCGGATGAGAGTGTGGATAGTTGGAGTGATGACAGCACTGATGACATAAACTGGACGAATGAATCGAATTACAGCTCAGTCTCTCCATTCTTTTCTCTTAAGCCCCCCTCGAAAGCTCTCTCGAACATTTTGGGGAAGAGTAACCTGCAGTTCGCTGGCATGAGCATCAACCTGAACATCTCTATCAGCAGCTTAAACCTGATGACCCCCGACTCCAAACAGGTACGTATTCACATTTCCATCATATTAAATTGTAATGAGGAAAACACATCGCCTCTAAAACAGTTTAGAAGTTTAGAAGTTGCATGATGGTCTAAAAATCAATGCTTGTTTTTCCTGTCTGCTCCTGTAGATAATAGCCAATCACCATATGCAGTCGATATCCTTCGCCTCGGGTGGAGATCCGGTGAGGAACTAACGCTATCAGTTTCAAAAGTTCACTTTTCCCATGATAGCAAGTCACTGCAGATTATATAACACACGTATCGTTATGTTCCAGTGTGTAAGGCAGGTTGTTGTAACTATTATTATTAGTAGTATTATTTTATATACTGTTTGTAAATTGTATTTTAGTAAGATTTATTGTTCAGTGTTAATTAGTATGGATGGGAATCATCAGGACCCACCAGATACAATATTATCACGATCCCTAGGTGCCAATTTGATTCGATGATTACATCATCCTACTTAATATCATCGTTGTATTTAGTATAATGAAATTCCTATTCACAAATTATACAGGTATCAGTTTTATGCAACATTTGCAAATCACTAGTTTGCAATTACAACTTAAAAATTTGGACTGAAACATGCCACTTATTGCAACTTAACAATAATACACTTTGGTACACTGTTCTGGAAAAAATTATCTAACGCAAAATATATAATAGCATGTGACATTACCTACAGTAGGTAATACTAACTGTGTAACACTATACTGTATACAATGGCAAGAAGAAGTATGTGAACCCATTGGAATTTCTTGGGTTTCTGCATTAATTTGTCATAAGTTGTCCAAAAAAAGTATTGGCAAATATATTGTGCCTAAAATACTAACACAAAAACTCTGACCTGTTTGATGTCTTTATTGAACACACTCATTCAACATTAAAGATGGTAGTGGAAAAACGTAAGTGAACCATTGCAGGTAAAAACCGGATGACCCCACCTTGCCCGCAAAAACCTCAACCAAGCGCTTCCTGTAGCTGTGGATCTGACCTGCACATCGTTCAGGAGAAATTTTATCCCATTATTCCTGGAAGAACTGCTTTATCTTCCTCATGTTCTTTGGACGTCTTATGTGTACGACTCTCTTCAATAGCATCTCTATTGGGTTGAGGTTTGGGCTCTGACTCGGCCACTCCAAAATCCGGATGTTGTTTTTCTGAAGCCGTTCTGTTGTGGACTTGCGCTGATGCTTTGGGTCATTGTCCTCTTGTATCACCCAACTTCTACAGCTGATACACAGACATTATCACATTAAGAATTTTTTGATACACTTTGGAATTCATCTTCCCGTCTATGACTGCAAGCTGGCCAGGTCCTGATGCAGCAAAGCAGGCCCAGATCATGATGTTTCCTACATCATACTTTACAGTTGGGATGATTTTTCATGATGATATGCAGCGCCCTTTTTACATCAGATTTAGTGCTGTGTGTTCTTTCCAAATAGTTCATAAAACATGAGTGTCGATACTGTATGTCGATGTTCTCTTTTATAAACTTCAGGTTTCCACAAACTTCTCAATGTTCTTTTTAGTAAGCAGCGACTTTCTTTGTGGTGTCCTGCCATGGATGCCCTGTCTGTTCAATGTTTTTTGCACTGTAGACACAGATTCCAGTAAGCCAGTTCCAATGATGCCTTCAAATCTTTGATTTGAACATCATTGATGAGTCTTCGTTGTGCTCTTCAGGTCATTTTGACTAGGCGTCCACTTTTTGGTAGAGTAGCCACAGTTCCAAAGTGTCTCCATTTGCCTACTTGTAGACTGGTGAATTTCTAAAGTCTTTGAAGTCACTTTGTAACCCTTTCCAGCTTTATGTAAATAAACAATTCTTAATCACAGATCATCTGAAAGCTCTTTTTGGTGCTTGCTCACATTATTCTTCTTGTGCTGAGCAAACTCAAAAAGTTTGAATGTTTTTTTATCAGTCAAAGTAGCTCTAGTCCACACCTCCAAGCTCATTTTCTTAACAAGCCTCCAGGTACAGTATGCTAACAGCTGACTCCAATTAGCCTTTTTGAGGTCATTAGCTCAAGGATTCACATACTTTTGACACTAGCACTACAGTATAAGGTTTTTATGGTTGTTCTCAATAAAGGCATGAAAGATCTGATTTTTTGTGTTATTATTTTAGGCACATTATTTTTGTTATATTTTGATCAGATCACATATAATGACAATTTAAAGCAGAAAACCAGGAAATTTCAAAAGGTTCACATACCTTTTCTTGCCACTGTAAGTTAAACACCAGGGATCACCTGATAAGATATTATCATGATACCTAGATGCTGATTCAATTCATATTGCAATTCTGTAAGTATTGGGATTTCCGTCACGATTTAAAGGCGCAGAGATCACATTTCACTGTGAAAGTAGTTTTCCTTTGGCGTGATTGCAGCTTTTGGTGTGGGCAAAAGGGGACAGATTTAGTCACGTGGACTGGAATGCTTTATGTTCGCCTCAAAGGCGTATAAGATTTACTTTGTCAGACTTGAGAACAAATCGGACTTACGAACGTGCTCCTGGAACTGAACTCGTTCGTAAGTCGGGGACTACCTGTCGTTGATGCTAAATCAATCACATTGTTTTTCTAAGCATGCGTTCTGTGCTCTGTTTAAAGGACACGACCGATTTTGTTGCTTATGTGGCGAAAGATCCAGTGAACCGCAGAGGTAAGATTTTTCCTTCGCTCTTTACTAACTTTTCTAGAGTAACAGAGTAACCTGCTTCCTGAGAATCTGTCACATTCATATGTTAAGTTTGTGTCCCGCTTCATGACAGTGTCTGTTGTTAAAATGCTAACCCAGATCAGGACGGATCAGTGTTTAACCACGCTGTGTCCTTGATGGTGCGTTTTTTTTTTTTTTTTTTTTTTAATCGCATCAGTGAAAATCCAGAGTTGCGCTTGAGCACGTGAGGGATTTGACCTCGTTACAGCCTGCAACACTGCATTCGGAAAGCAGAAGGGAATTGATTGATCCTGTGTAGCTGTATTTAGCTTTGTAGAGGGAAAAGAAATCAATTTATGCTGCGGCGTGTCTCTTTTTTTTTTTTTTTTCACCTCCCCCTTTCCTGTGCGTCTGACCTCGCGTCCGAGCTTTAAAACGATCCTCTTTACTTTAGAACGCATTTCTGGTGACGTCATGAGGAAAGATCCGATAATGAGCACGGCTGGAGAATGAGTCAGCAAACTGCCTTCCGTTTTCGAAGGCTGTCTGCTGATATACAATCCTGTGTGTGTGTGTGTGTGTGTGTGTGTGTGTTTGAGTGTGTGTGAGCACTAGCTTGCATTATTGTATGCGTCTATATATTTTAGACTATGCTTGCTGTTCTGTGTTCATAAAATGACTGTTTGATCGTGTGTGTGTGTTTGTGTGTGTGTGTTTGTGTTTTACAGCATGTCATATTCTGGAATGTTCCGACGGTCTGGCCCAAGATGTGATCAGTACGATAGGGCAGGCGTTTGACCTGCGCTTCCAGCAGTACCTTCAGTGTCCCTCCAGCAAGCTGTCAGCTATACACGATAGGTAACTAACACACACACACACACACACACACACACACTTACATTCTTTAGTTCTGTACTTCTTATTTATCTTATAGATATCTACTTATCTATCAAGACCACTGTATTAAATTTTGGTTATATATTTAATAAAATTATCTAGAGTTTCTCCACAAAGAATATTTTCATGATTTTTCAATTTTTTAAAATTAATATTGCTGTTTATAAACTAGAATTATTCACTTTTTACTTCTTTTGCTTACTTTTTAAATGCCTGCTCTTTTTTTTTTTTTATTTAAAATTTTTTCCCTCTCTCTTCATATAAATATTTTATTATTTTAATATTTTATATATACGAGGGTGAGTCATAAATGATCCGCACTCTGGCCATATTAAAACTTCTTTTTGCCCCTGTATCTTGCATTATTCTTTTTTTTTGTGGGCGTAACCGGTGCTGAAACAGAAAGTGTAAACTGGATATCTGCGAACACCATTCGGAGCGAAACTCTAATAAGGAAGGTGAACGTTTCTTAAAGAGAATCATTATCGGTGATGAGACACGGATTCATCACTACGAGTCTGAGAGGATCACAGACCGAATCACAGACCGAATCACAGACCGAGAAAAAGTTAAAAGTCGAGCATCAGCTGGAAAATTCATCAAATGCAGTTTTCTGGGATTCTCAAGGGCCAGAAGTATTGGAACGTTGTCGGGGGGGGTTCAACAATCAGCAGTGCTCGCTACAGTGAGAAGAGCTAAAGCCTAAACTTCAGATTAAACACAGAGGACTGATATCCGAGGGCGTCGTGATCTCACACTTGGACAATCTGCAAAAACTTTGTTTAAAGTTGTTAAAGCGTCCTCCTCATAGTCAAATTTCACTCTATCAGACTTTCACCTGTTTGGTTCCCTGAAAGCAGCCCTACGAGGATGAAGATTCACTTCTGATGAAGAAGTGAAGACAGCGGTGCATTCGTGGCTCACAGCTCAGCCTGAAATATATATATTTTTAACGAGAGAATATGAAAGCTTGGTGACACATGGACACGGTGTATTGAAAAGCACAGAATTTTTTTTTTGTCTTTCTAAAAGTTATTTAAAATCAATTATACAGCCAGAGTGCAGATAGTTTTTGACTCACTCTGTTACAAGCCAGACATAAAAATATTGTCGTATGCTTTTGTCATTTTAATATTTAATATGACTGTTTTTTAAATACATATTTTATCATTTTATTGAATTTTCAGGAGTGTAGCATCTTAATGCATCTCTCTCTCTCTCTCTCTCTCTCTCTCTCTCTTTTAGGGTAATGAGTGTAGAGGAACCTTCATGGACTGAGGAAGGAGAAGAGCCTCCTGATCACTCATATTATAACAACATCCCTGGCAAGATGCCCCCTCCTGGCGGCTTCATCGATGCACGGTTGACCAGTC
The DNA here is from genome assembly GCA_030014305.1 of Clarias laeviceps. Taxonomy (NCBI): domain Eukaryota; kingdom Metazoa; phylum Chordata; class Actinopteri; order Siluriformes; family Clariidae; genus Clarias; species Clarias laeviceps. The sequence continues at coordinate 24,513,615 of JAQMYJ010000011.1, read as the reverse complement.
AGACAGCAGAGAGCAGCCAGGTCTCTTCAGATAATCTAATCTATTGACATACTGTACGTTAAGTCCCACAGCGGACAATAAAGTCTGGTGTAGACCACATGAGTAATATAATACATATTAATGCGCTTACTTATTACTTACTTATTATTTATTGCTTGGTAATTACTGGCGCGGTGGAGACAGTAGAGATGGAGATTCATGAAATGGTTGAACTATCAAAGAAACGTTGGCCTTATAGTGTATAAACTAAATACAGATAAAATATATAACACTTATAAAGGGGAGCTACTGTATATTTCAGCACAATTCACTTTTTAGACATTTTTAGACATTCAGATGGGCCTTATGTGTGTGTGTGTGTGTGTGTGTGTGTGTGAATAAAGAAGAAAAAAAAATCTTTCAATGAACTGAAAAATTCAAATCAATTAAATTATACAGTGTTGTTGAATAAAACAAAGAATATAAAGTACAAATGTGTAAGTTTAGGTTACACTAATTAAATAGAATTAATTACATTAAAATGTATTTATTTTAGCCAAATAGTCATAATATCACTATGTCAAACCTACACCTAATATTTTTTGAGTGCCCTTTTTCTTTTGTATTGACCAAAGTTTAAACAAGCCAATTATATTTGCCCCCTAATGTGACCTCATATACTTTAAGGAGAGGAGCCCCTCCCCCCCAGCCAGCTGCTCAGGTCTGCTGGTCCCTTGAAGGGCGTGGCTCAGGAGTAGCTCGTTTACATTGACATTGAAATGGGACATTTGGAAGTAACAGACACACTTTAGAGAAGCTCTGAGACCTCAGTGAACTTGTTGAAGAAATAATAAAATATGGGACATGAAACATTTTAGCCATTATTAGTTTTGCTGTTTTTTTTTATTATTATTATTATTATTATATATTATTTTTTATACATATATATGCCTCAGGATTGTGCAGTATAGAGTGACATATCTTTTTTTTTTTAGCACAAAATAGACAATATGATGAACTGAATGTGAGTTTATTTTAACCAACTGCCCAAACATGAGTGAGCAAAAAACAAAAAAGTGGGTCACAGACTGCAGGCAAAGAATTAGCAAAGTACACATAAAATACACATAATCAGATCAAGGCTTCTATATTTTTTTAATCGTTATCCATGCCGTTTGAGTTTTAAGGGTTAAATCATTATCTTTGTTAATGATGTCTGCAACTGATCACTCGGCTTCAAAAATCATTAGAGGTGTCTTTACATTTCCTACGTAATTCAGGCTTTTTCAGGCTTTTTCTGGACATACTGTAGAAGTAAACTGTAAACTGCAGCATTTTGGTATCTTTAGGATCTTCCCGGTGCTTTGTGAAGCATCATGCACTGAATAAAAAAAAAAATCTAATTTACAAGACATGTGCCTAAAGTAGAGATGAGTTCCTTGTTCCCCCCCCCCCCCATAATCTCACCCAGAGACAGAAAGTCAAACCATTCCATCGTGTTTAGCACCGTGTTATTCTCATTTTCACTACTGCGCAGAATTTACTTGGCTGGATTCAAATTAATGAATTAAACCAGGAAAATGTTGGTCTTACAATATATTGTTAATCATAATAAACTTATAATATCCTGATGTTAAAGCTGGTCGTTTCTCAGCCACAGTTTTAGCTTTATGACCCCGTCATGTGACTCAGAGGCGAATGATCACAGTCGAGTCCTTTTAAAAACATATTTTTAGCCTCGTTTGGTGAACGATGATAATTGATCTTGAGACACTTAGGGGGGGAAAAACTCTCTAGACTTCCATGGAGATTTAAGCTGCATCAGAGTGTGTGAGCACTAATCAGAAACCCTGACCTCGGGTCTGCACTCTGCTTTGTCCACTTCACATGCATCCTGCGTGTGATGATGTGATGACTCTGGCTTATGTAAGGTCTTATTTGCAGTAGATTAATGTTGCAGCCTGGGGTTGCAGTGATGCGGAGTGGCTGTTTTATTACTGGGGATGACTCATATTCTCTCTCTCTCTCTCTCTCTCACGCTCTCTTTCTGGGCTGGCTCTCGTTTGTCGCAGGGGGCTGGAGTAGACCAGATGTACTACCAAGGCAGGCCTATACTTGTCCAACAAGGTGAGGAGCTTCTCCCCTTCCCCTCTCTCTCTCTCTCTCTCTCTCTCTTTCTCTCACACGCACACAAACGTCCATCTTGCGATTAATTTAATTGCCATTTTAATCTTTTGTATATCCATACACGATTTTCTCACTTACTGCCCTCCTTATTTTCCCTTTTTCTTGGATTTTCGCTTTCAGGATCTTGTGACATATACAGTTTGCCCGAGGTCAAAGGTCAGAGCCCCAAGCTGGGCGAGGTTCCTACATACGTGAACACGCAGCACATCGATCCACAGGTGCTGGCCGCGCTCCAGGGGGAGTCTGAGGCACCATGTGAACCATGTGGGGGCGCCACAGCCAGGGACAGTCCCAGGAAAGACCTTTTCGACATGAGTAAGGGCTCATTGACATTCGTACAGCTTCAGAATGATGGACCTGCTTTGATCAGATCTGTCTGTTGGTAATCAAAACAAATAAACATGAGACTGTTTCATCTTAAAAGTAATACGCAGGAAACACAAGAGATACCTGATGGTTAACACATTAGGAAGCATGGAAATCTGTTTGATATTGAAATGATACCTTTTGCGGGATAAAGATTTTATCTAAGAATCAGACAAAACGTGGTATCGGTGCTCAAAACTGTCTCACTGTAGGTGGAAAAAGTGAATTTTCAGATAGAATCATACAGTATAACACCATTTTTCATAATACTTAATGCTTCTTATCTCCCGATCCATGCTTCGTTGTTTTGGTACTGTAAATATGCAAACATGTTTATATTTTTATTATCAGATAAAAAGAAACAAATTTGCTAAATACAATTTCATTCCCTTTTATGTTTGTAGTGTCTGTAACTTTTTTTAATTCTAATTTTTCCATGATCTTAACTGTCATTCAGATGAAACTTGGCCAATTTAGATTTCACATGAAAAGACATAAACCTGAAAAAGTGTATTATTCTAAAATGCAAGATTGCTAAGATATTGCAACATGAATTGGACATGGTTACGGACACTACAGATTTTTTTTTTTGGGGGGGAAATCCTTTATTTTACACAGAATGCTTTAATTTAAGCAATGATTTTTACAGGTCATATTCTTCTAGAAGCTTCCACCATTTTAATATCATTTAATATACTTATAAAGAAATATGAATAATGTGTATTTTAAATTATTATAGTTTGAAGTGAGAAAAATGGCCATTTTTGGGGGCACATATTAAATCACCTCTCCAAAACATTTTCTGTACAATATGTTAAACATAAAAAAAAAAAAAACTGCACCAATACTGTGTTTTGGCCGAATATTATTTTCATAAAGTGATACATTGACTCGTACAGTTACCACTTCAAAACTGATAATTTTTCTATAATTTTTCACATCCTGAAATGTTTTATTTCTCTCAATACAAAAGCAGTTTGCCAACATTAAGAACTGTTTGCTTGTTGAACAAGGAATCTGCAAAGTTTTTATCCACTTATGGATCATTTTTAATATTGTGGAAGGTCTGTGAAACAGGTTTCCTCAGGAGCATCTCTTTTGTCCTGTATTTTTTGAAGATTTGTTTCTTTTAAAATATCACAATTTACCACTCAGCATTTAAACACTCATTGTCCAAACCACTTATTTAACATTATAGGGTCTCAATTTATTTATTCTCGATTCCTATATTGAAAATAACTCTGCAATAAAATTTAATCCAGAACGCTTCATGTTTGGAAAGTATCGTAGTAAGGACCAAAATTCACACAGATACAAAGTTACTAGGGATGTTAAAGATTAATCGATTAACTACCGTTAAGACTTTAACTGATTAAAATGTAATAACTGACCATTTTGTTTTGCACAATGTTTCTCACATGTCCTGCACATTAGGTGTTCAGACTTGCAGTTCACGTGTACACCACAAGAGGGTGCACTTGCAGTTCAGCTAGAGTGGAATGTACAGTATTACATTTTTAGCAGCCTTACTTTTGAACCAGGACATTAAGGATATTTTTTTACAGGCTTATTGTTTTTATTTTAGTTTTATACTATTTAGTTTATACTACTTGTGCTTCGTTAATTTGGTGGGATCGAACTGCTAGTACTGTTTAAATAAAGCTAGAACTGAGATAAAATGTCTGTTTTGTTACCTGTAATTGCTGATAATTAATCAGTTATTGATTGTTATAGATTATTGATTGTTAGATTTAAAGAAATGTTCCCAATTGTCCAAACGTATATAGTAGAAGGTACATTATACTATCTATTATTTCCTAACATATCTAAATCGAACCTTTATAGAGATTTAATAACCTGTGGAACAGACGATTCCAGAGTTTAAGGATATTTTAAGACGTCTCGGTCTGCGCTGCTCCTGTTTCCACGCAGAGCCGTTTGAAGAGGCGATCGTGACTCAGTCCCCGTCATCGTCGGTGTCCGTGTTGAACAAGGCGTCGTCGGTGGATAACTGCAGCCCGGTGCTGACGCGCTCGGCCCTGCGCTCCCTCCCCGAGCTCGAGCAGCAGAGCTGGTACCACGGAGAGATGAGCCGCCACAACGCCGAGAAACTCCTGCGCAACGACGGAGACTTCCTGGTGCGCAAAAGCACCACCAACCCGGGCTCATACGTGCTGACGGGGATGCACAACGGCCTCGCCAAGCACCTGCTGCTCGTCGATCCGGAGGGCACGGTGAGCATCAAAGCCTCATACTTTATTCTTAGAGAAATCAACAAGAGCATCATTTGCATTTGGTTTGCTTTAGAGAATGCGCTCAAAGAAATGTGCCGAACCATGAATGTTTATCTTTAAAAGGTACGGACTAAAGATCACATATTCGAAAGCATCAGCCACCTGATCGGCCATCACCGCGACAACAACCTGCCGATCGTCTCGGCGGGAAGCGAACTGTGCCTGAAGCAGCCCGTCGAAAGAAAACAGTGATGACATCGTCTCGTAAAGAGTAAATAAACAAGCAAACCGCACAGTGGGAACAGGGTCAACCCTGAGACCTGATACTTGAAGACGAGCGTGAGTAACGGGCGCGCGAAGACGGCGACGGACGCGGTTCGGTTTAACGGCGACATCATTTCTCCGGTCGCTTCTGGACTGCGTGAAAGAGAAAAGGAACCGCCCGATTTATAGAACTGTTCTAATTATTTTGTTGTGACGACTGAAATTCTATATTTTTTGAGACGACATGGGTGCATTTGGGCTTTTCGGTGTTTTAGACTCAAAAGGCGAGACGACTGCGAACTCTACGCGAGATAAGATTAAACACAAAGTATTTTAGAATAACTTAAAAAAAATAAAGTTTTAGTTTTATCTATCAAGCACAACCGGATTTACATGTTCGTTGGTAAGAGTTAGACGCGATACAAATATTTGAGGAAACAAACAAACAAACAAACAAAAAAAAGTTGTTTATATCGAACTATTTTAGAAATCGTTCTTTAACTGCAGCTAGTGCCAGTGGCAGGTCGTTTGATCCCATCAGATCGCTGTTGGATCTGCTTTTATGGAGGAAGATATCAGTGTATTCGCTTAAACCGTAGACACACACACACACACACACACACACACACAAACACACGGCTTTAAAGTACTGAAACTTTTCTATGATGTTGAATCCTGTGGCAGCGCACTCGCATGACTTGAAAAAAAAAACAAAAAAAAAAACAAAAACAAAAAAACGTTAATTGTTCTCGTGGTCATCGTTTGTAGCCCTCAAAGCCCACTGACAGGTGCTTGTGTATGCTAACGATGTACAATATTTATGCGTTTATTCCTAATATTAATGATTGAATTTGGTTCCTTCTTTGAACTTGTAAAAAGATGTGTAGTTAATTAATTATGTTCAGGCCTTCTTTTATACCATGATGGATGTTTTTTTTTTTTTTTGGTTTATTATTATTATTTTACAGCTTTTCACGGCTTGATTGTGGGGTTTCAATACACACACACACACACACACACACTGAGGTTGATATCATTTTAATTATATAATTAATAGCACAAACGATGCATAAATCCGGATTTGTTTAAAAAAAAAAAGTTCATATTAACAAAAAACATTTTTTTTTTAACATGATCAGTGATTTGAGCAATTAATGATTCCTGATCACAAATTAATGTATTTTTTTATTTATTTATTCATTAATTTATTGATATATTAATTTATTTATTTATTAAGCAAGCGAAGAAACTCATGTGCATGCCAGTGAAGTGACTCAGCTGCTCAGATTGTCCCTCGCCAACATGATTTCACGCCACCAGACTTTTCTTTCCCCCTCTCCCACTCCCCCCCTCCCCCCTTCCCCCGCCCCCCTTTCCATAAGCGTGCGTCTTCATTTTGACCACAAAAAAACGAAACAAAACAAAAAAAGACACGACCACAGTACTCGACAAGTCTTTCCAAAGTCACCGGTTTCAGTTCTGCATCCTTCTGTAAGACGGCCGCCGGCGAGCGTTTAAACGATATATGAAACTAATCATTCACCTATGCAATTACACTTTGTCCGTTCATGATCTCAAAAAAACGAGCAGACGTGTAGAAATTAGAATTAGGGACATCTTATTAATCCTGGAGACATGCTTCGAATATTTGTGTACGGATATTTTACATTTATCGATCTTACATTTAAGCTAGTTAGGCTGCATTAACCAAGTAGTGAATGTATTTATACTCCAGTAGTACTGTAGTACTTGCATAGGCAAAAATGGTTATTTTCATATACATTGGAGTAGATTAAAATAAAATAAAATAATAATAATGATGATGATGATGATAATGATAATAATAAGGCAAGATTGTTCTTTTTTTGGATATTGTGATCATTTCTTAATCACACACTGGACACCTAATATTGATGTATTGATATATTTTTCACATAAAAATACACAAAACACCAGTAACGACGACTGAAAGTAAGTGAGCTTTCATTTCTGAATGTGTGGCTTCACTGTGTAGAGGAATGATTTGAAAAGGTTGATCACATGTTTTCACATTTGAATGATAAAATGAGTGAATTTCTGGCCTCAGTACAAGTTTATCATTATAGTTCTTTCTGCATCACGTCATCCATGAAGCACTGCGATCCACACAACACACAGCACACAACACACCGCGGGAGCTCTCATACTTTAACAGCAGAGGTGGCAAATAACTTTTTCAATAACAACTTATCGAAGTATTTTTTCTTGTATCTTAACTTTCCATTTTTTCCTTCAGTATTTTTCATGTGATACTTTTTACTTCTACTCACTACATTTTAAAACCTGTACTTTTAGTCCATTCCACACTTTTCATACATTGATTTTATAATCTAAACATAAGACTTTATACAATATCATGACCGAGCAATTCCAATTCCTTCAATCCAAACAGTTTCACTAATCCTTGTTTGCAGAAATGACTGGCAGATCCTTTTGAAAGTGTAGATTGTTTAGAACATCAAAGTGATCGACAGTTACCTGGGCAACGGATCAATTAAATAAAATTTTATTTATATAGCGCCTTTAACAATGGTCTTTGTCGCTAATCAGCTTTACAGAATCCCTAAAGAAAATTAGGGAAGTGAGTATGAAATGTGTATAAATCAAAATGATCAGCTCCCACCCAATGTCTAATTGTGTAGCATTATAAAGGTTGGGGCTAAACTACAATTGTGCGTTTACTTGGGTATTGTGTTTGTGTTCTTCTGCCACCTCTGATTAACAAGTTTCAAAGCCCTTTTACAAGTAAGTAAACTGATACTGTATATAACAATATAATATACAACCTTTAACTTACTGTTATGTACAGTATGCATTTAACAATCTGCTACAATATTAGTTTTGTTTTCACTTTATAAGCAATTTATTTGTTGAATTTTGACTATTTGAGGCTGGATGCATATTTATGCACTAAAAAGTTTTGACTAAACTGTTTTATTGTTATACACACATACACGTATTCACAAATACCCACTATAGAGCTGAAAGTTTATTCCCCCTTTGTTCTTATTATAAGCTCCGCCTCCATGGTTAGGCTTTCCACTAGTGTTTGGAGCAAGGCTGTGCGGATTTGTGCGTTGATGAGAGGTAAGGAGACTCCAGTTCCAGTACATCTCATAAAAGTGTCCAGTTTGGTTACCTAACTCTCCTATATAGTCACCCTATACTTATAATTCCAATGTTTTCATTTTCTACATTGTAGAGCAATAATGATGACTATGAACTGACATTACAGAATGATTTAATTCAGTAAAGAGAAACGACCAGTTCTATCTACAGTATCAGTCCTTTATGACATGGAGGTCAGTCCATCTGGAAAACTGTAAGGACTTACAAGAAATTCGTTTAATTGTAAAAAACAACATCAGACCAGCTAAGATGAATCCGGCTCTCATGAGGAGCGTCACAGGAAAGTAAGATCACGGATTTCCTCTGCCGCAGAGAATGAGCTCATTTGCAGTTCTCAGTCGCAGAAATTAACAGCCAATTAAGAAACAGCAGCTCAGATTAGAGCCTCACGTCTCAAATGTTCGCAAGAGATTTTAATTTTTTATTTTTTTTTCTATTTTAGGATGCCTTCAGTATTATTCTACAGAGCAGAAAATAATAAAAAATTAAGAAAAACTACTGAATTTGTGCGAAAAGGTGTGTCCAAGCTTTTTCACTGGAAGTGCATAAGAAGTCTTTTTGTATAATACCAGATGACGTAACCGCTTTATATTATGCACAGTCTGATATTTATTCCAAAGTCAATATTACATCACGCCAATTGCTTTGCCGCAATGCATCATGAAAGATCGACACATTCTTTACACACTGGTGTCTTAATACTTGTTCATATTAACCATGAAGCAGGTCTGTAGTTATCAGAAGTGGAAGGTAACCAAGTACATTTACTTTATTACTGTACTTAAGTACATATTTCATGTATCTGCACTTTACTTGAGTAGTTTTATTAATGGTTAGGTTTTACTTTAACTACATCCTACAGCAAATATTTGTACTTTATACTCCACTACGTTTCCGCACGTTGCAGCGTAGTGGTGCATTAAATTTGAGGTAGTAATATGGCCACCTGCTGGTTATTCTGCATAATTGCATGATTTGGCAGTCGTAACCATGTACAGTAGCATGTGTTTGACAGCGACGAATCAGCACAGTCAACAATCAGGACAGACAGAGAGAGAGAAAGAGATTTATATTTATATGTATATATTTATACAGTGCCTTGCAAAAGTATTCATACCCCTTGAATTTTTCCACATTTTGTCATATTATAACCACAAATATAAATGTGTTTTATTGAGATTTTAGGTAATACATAAAGAAAACCGTTCATCAATTTCCTTCCACTTCACAAATATAAAACAAAATCCCAATAAAACAAATTTACGTTTGTGGCCGTAACGTGACAAAATGTGGAAAAGTTTAAGGGGTATAAATACTTTTGCAAGGCAGTGTAAACGCTCAGTACTTTTGATACTTTAAATACATTTGTACTGTAGTTGAGTACATTTGTACTTTCGCTCAAGTAGAATTGGATCATTTAGAAATGGATTTCTTCTTTTACTTCAGTAATATACCAGTACCAGGGATGCCTTTACTTTTACTCACGTACAGGATTTGTGTATCTCACCCACCTTTGGCTTTTATAGTTGGTTTAGTGGTTAGCACTGTGCACCTTGCACCTCCAGGTTCCGGGTTCGATCCCCGCCTCGTGGTTTGTGTGCACGTTCTCCCCATCCTTGGTGGGTTTCCTCCGGGTGCTTCGGTTTCCTCCCACAGTCCAAAAACATGCAGATACAGCTAAGTGGTGTTCCCAAATTCTAGGGTGTACCCCTAAGTCTCCTGGGCTGGTATACAGGCTAAAGCGTTATAGACGGTGAGTGAGTGGGTGAGTAATTAAACAAATGAGTGGGGTGATGGTCTTGAATTCTTGAATGAAAAAAAACTTCGATATTGAAACAGAGGTTCCTTTGGTTCTGGAAGAAGGTTTAGCGACCTAAAGGACTGAAAACCTGAAACTGATCTGAACTTCATGTCTAGATGCAGCAGAGGGAGCCAACTCTGTGTGTGTGGGTCATGAATATCAACGCTGTGATAAACTGTCTGAACACAAACACACACACACACACACACACACACATCAGAAACCAGAACACACTCACAAACTCACAACACATTCTTTTTTTTTTTTTTACTACAGATCCTGAACTTAGCTTTATTCAAAACACTAGATTTATGTAAAACCACGGTGCAATCAGAACTCTACATCTTAGTGTTTTATTAAGCATCATACTCATATTAAACAGCAATATTAATGCACTGATTGTGAAAAAGGAACTGCAGGCATGACGTGAGCTGTTGCATCTGAGTGTTGATGCTGTTTTGACTGATTCGTTTAACTATTTTGGATTACTGATGTTTCCCTGTTCTTGTTCCTGTTTCGGTTTTGTTTATAATCAAAAATCTTGATATCTGTGCTTATGCCGTGCCTGCAGTCCCGTTGCATGACAACGATCAGAAATATTTCGTTCTTCATGCAAAGAATAACACCCTTGGGAGCGTACGGTTATAGGAAAGTAATCAGAAAAGGAGATACATTTTCACATTACCATCCTGATCATTCCTGAATTATTGTATTCCTTTTTATGATCATTTATTTATTCATTTATTAGGTTTAAAAAATTAGATTTTATATTTTGTGTTACTTTTTAAAGTTAATTTGCGATCAGTTGTTCGCTCCCTTTTCCATTCCCGCTCTCATTTCTGAAAACTTGACGTTACAAAGCATTGACACTGGAGACTCCTTCCTAAACTGTTACTGTACATCATATCTCTACAGGAAAAAAAAAATCGATTATACACCTTAATATAAAAATGATCCGATATTAGAACATGAGCACATGGTATACTGTTCTACAGTATACTGTACACTTACTGTATCAGCCATCCCATATATATATATATATATACATTACTGTTCAAAAGTTTGGGGTCACTTTCTAACTCCATGATGGTTCCTGATTTTTATTTCTTTCTACATTGTAAAGGCTGAA
>JAQMYJ010000011.1:24489420-24501956 GCA_030014305.1 Clarias laeviceps | reverse complement strand
GACAAGGCAGCCTTGTCGTTCCCCCCCCCCCCCCCCCACAACCGTCTGGAAATCTTTTGTCAGCCCTCTTGAGCAGAAATAACTAATCATGGACAAAGAAATTTCAAGATGCAAGAACACTTTATATACAGTAACAAGCAAAAAAAAAAAAAAAAGGACTTGGTTTAAATTTCCATTCTGGTTTAAAATGTCATCGTGTCTTGTTTCGAATGTTTCCTTGTTCCTGACAAGAACGACTTCAGGGTTGGTGTCTGAGTTTAGAATAAGAATGCATTCAGAGAATCTAAAAGGTTGTAAATAGATTTTAGTTACAAAAACAAGATATATGTTGGCAGTTTGATGTGTGATTTGTGAAGGCTGGTGTATATGTGGTGTTCATAAAGCACAGAAGTATAAGAGTCGTTAATTGAATGCATGTTTTGGTGAATACAGAAGTCAGAACTGGAATCCATTGCCGGGTCTGACGTTAGCTGCCTGATCCACTCTGTGACGTGAGCCAAGAAACGGAAATCTCCATCTTCTGTTCCGAAGATAAACTCTGAAATTAAATGGATTGTTGGATCCAAAAGTCTGAGGTTTCTGTGATGGTTAAGTGACCACGTTCCCTTATTTCCCCTGATCTTCAGCTGGTTTCTGACCTTGACTAGAGCTCTTACTCCTGCTGCCTTCTCCATTCAAGTACTTGGAACATGGTGTAGCTGCACATCCGCACAGCAGCTTGATAAACGCCCTTCGCATCTCCTTGCTCGCCAGTGTGTAGATCATGGGGTTCATAGCCGAGTTGATCATGGCCAGAGTGATGAACCGGTCGGCTTTGAGCAGGATGGAGCACTGCTTCGGCTTGCACGCCACATCAGTGAGCAGGAGGATGAAAAGTGGCATCCAGCATACGATAAATATCCCGACGACGATGATGACCGTCCGCAGCAAGGCCATGGCGTGCTCGGAGTTGCTGTGCTTCGTCACCTTGCGGCTGCTGGACTTCACCAGGATGTAAATGCGAGCGTACAGTACGGAAATGGCCAAGAGCAAGGCCATGAAGATGCTGATGCAGAACGCCACATATTTTTTTGAATAGAGAGGTAAAATGACTGAACAGTCGGGAAGCTTCTTTCGGCAGTTCCAGCCGAGGATGGGCAACACTCCGAGAGCCACAGCGATCAGCCAGCATGTCCCTATGAGCAGAAACACTCTGTAGTTCTTGGTAGAGTCGTAAGGCCTCATTTTGATCATGGTCAGATGCCTTTCGATAGCAATAGCCAGCAGACTGAAGACGGACGCTCCCAGAGCTACAAATACACTCCCTTCCCGTATGAACCACGATGTTACTGAAAGCTGAAGAGTTCTTTCCCCGGACAGCAACAGATTTACAATGTACGTCACAGCGGCGAGCAAGTCACACAGCGCCAGATTCCCAATGAAGAAGTACATGCGACTGTGGAATTTGTGGTTTTTCCAGATGGCTATTAGCACTATTATGTTTTCCAGTACTATAAAGTTGCATATAATCAGGAACACCACTTTCTCAGGACCTAAAAAAGCCCCAGTGGTGCGGTTCCGATTGTCCAGCTTTCCAGTGTAATTGTAATGGTCGAGTATTTCTTGGTTTTCCATTGCTCCAGCAGGAGGCAGTACAGTACAAAAAAAGAAGAAGACACGCTCGAGACCGGGTGCTCCCGGTGAGAAAGGTTTCCGGATGGGTTTGAAGGACTCAGACTCGAGGGACTTTGGAGATCCTAGTGCGTTACTTGACCATGGGACTCTCCTAGGAGTTAAGTGGCTGGTAGGATATCTTCTCCTGGTTGACAGAAAAACAAGTTCTTACAACCTGATCTTAAATAAACAGCTTAAATCATACACATGCCTTTTCAAATACACGGGTAAGCTCTTGAATATGGTTCGAAATATTGTGGTATGTAGCATAAACATTTATTGTATCCTCCATAGATGTACAATCTTGAATCTTTGTGTCATTGTGGCGAATAATAAGAAAGCAGAAGTCTTTCAACAAAATTCCCTTTGTTTGAAAAATCAGCCATCATCTACAAATGAATTCAGATCAAATGTGTTAATATTTGGGAGAAACAAAGTCATACAACACTTACCATCTAACTTCTTGTACTCCAAAAAAGCCCCTGTCTTCTACGTAGTATTCCAACAGAGTGTAAAGAATCTGAACTTCATCCTGCTGCGGCGTTTCCTTCAATTAAGGGAAACCTCTTCAGTGCACATGCTTACGCTGCAGAAATGGTGCAACAGAGCTGCCAGGTTTCCATTCACTGACCACGGCATCAGCGTACGTGATGCACTTACCCCTTTGCAGAAGCAACAAAGAGGTTTAGAACATTACAGCCACATGACTCACTGAAGAAGGATGTAACTGGGAGGGACCTCGAAAAAAGGAGGGATTTGTGGATGTTTGATTAGATACGGAATTCTGCATTTGTTTTGTTTCCCTTGGAGTTTTAAGATCAAGTACAACCAGGATCCGCGCTGAGGCTCGCGACGTGTTATTTCTCGTTACTTTTTATATCCATGAATTATTCGTATTGTTATGAGGGAACATAAAAGGAGTTGTTTTAGGGGACATTTAATGGGCACAACCAAGCGTAGGCTACAATTTGTGTGAGGTTAGACAGACAGACAGACAGACAGACGGACGGAGAGTGAAAACATAAAAATGACCTTTTTAGGCATTAGGATAGAACCTTGACTGTACCCTTTATCTTTTTGTCTAGAACCATTGTTCCTTATTTGTGAAGAACGATGACCGTGATTAGAGAAATGAAAGAAATGGAGAAATCAGAGCGTCGTATGTTTAATGGAGAAACTAAGAGCATTTCTACACACACACACACACACACACACACACACACAATGGGATGGGAACTCACAGGATTGCTACTAAACAGTTGTGTGGCCATAAGAAAACCACTTGTTTGTGAGACTAATCAGAAATAAAAACCTTCAGTTTGCTAGAAAGCATAAGGAGAGAAAAGGTCATGTGACCTAATGAGTCCAGATTGAGCCTATTCCAGAGTAGTGGGCGTGTCAGGGTAAAAAGGGAAGCGCATGAAGCGATCGGTGATCATGCATAGTGTCCACTGTACAAGCCTCTGGAGGTGTACAGTAGTGTTATGATCTAGTGATCACATGATCAGGTCTAGACTCAAGTCAGCTGATGACCTGAATGGACTCATAAGGTTATCACATGTTCATCTCTGATGGTATGGGCATATTTCAGAACTCAAATTGTGAAATAGTGGTTTTGGAAGCATGAGGAATCATTTTTACGCATGAATTCGCCATAATAAAGTGGAGTCAAATGAAATATTATTGTGTGCGACTTTCTTTTTGTTCTTGGCCAGGCAGCGAATGATGGGATGTGCAGTTATGGGGAAAAAAACTTATCTATAGGTTGAATTGACACAGGTGCAATTACGGAAAACTAATCACCACCTGGGCAACACGGTGGTGTAGTGGTTAGCATTGTTGCCTTGCACCGGGTTCGATTCCCAGCCAGGCTCGATTCCCGTCTCTGTGTGCATGTTCTCCCTGTGCTTGGTGGGTTTCCTCCGGGTACTCCGATTTCCTCCCACATTGCCCGTAGTGTATGAGTATGTGTGTATGCCCTGCATTGGATTGGCATCCTGTCCAGGGTGTACTTGCCTGTCCTGTCCTGTCCTGCCTGGGATAGGCTCCAAGCCCCCCTGCGACCCTGAATACAGGATAAAACGGTATAGACGGTGAGTAATCACGAAAAAAAAATTATGTAAAAATGTAACAGCATTGTGGAATAATATGGCTGGTAAGTTACTGTATGTCTATGTGCTGCAAAAGCCCTGAGTTTTGCTCTAGTCATTAAGAGCAGTTTTTTCCAGACTTTTACATTGTACATTTACATTGTTCGCAAAAAACGTACCTGTCCAGAATTCAGCTGTATAAAACTCTAAAGCAGCTGCGTTTCAAATAATCTGTGGGTGGCCTTTCGCCGCCTTTTCCATCCAACGTTTTTACTCTATTTTCTTTTCTTTGAACGGTTCTACCACAAACCACAACACTAGCCCGAGATCAGTGACTAACCCAAGCTCCCATCTGCAGCACTCCGGAGAGTTTCTTAATGTTCCACGGAGTGTATATCCATGAAGTAATGTCCGTCACATGACATTTACTGTAGCTGCAGTTTTCTATTTTAGCCTGTAAAGTTGTGATGATGTTTAAGTAGAATTAATGCATGTGTGTGAATTCCTGTGCGTGTAAATGCTTTTGCTGGAAGCAACAGGCTGTTTGTAACCTGGGTTTAAGCTGTGGGCTTAAGTGTGTTAAACAAACTTGTTTTTTCTTTCTCTCTCGCTCTCTACTTTCATGGCTAGCTACATTGTTAGCCTGAGTAATGAGCTAGCTTGTGATTGGCAAGAAATGTTTCCTGGTTGCTTTTATTTTTATGTCGAAAGCAGAAATTCACAAATTCCTGAATCATTATAATAACTCACAGAAGTGTATAAAATGGATTCGGACTTTTTTTTTAAATCAGATATTATCAAAATCTTTATATATTTTTTTAAACTCGAAATTCAAGTGAATTCCACCAATTTCATACATTCAATAGACTTGCTTAAGTTTGGAATATGACCTGACCTGACCTGACCTGACCTGACCTGACAGGTCACATGGTTGTTTCCTGATTTGTTGGTTTTGGATTTGATCTGTAAAGCAAACTTACAGAAAACTTACAGTACGGATGTGCTGATGTGCTGATACAGATGTGCAAAAAGTTCCGATGTTATTTGTGGCATCTCAGCTTCTTGGTTTGTTTCAGACGAAATTTATGATATTAGCAAATTATAAAACCACAATTAGTTCAAATGGATGGCTTCTTCTTTCAGTAAACTATGGTGTACTTTTATTTTTCTTAAAAAGTGTTGCACCATCTCCTGTTACTGTAACTGCATCCTCTGATCTGTTTCAAAGTAGTTTTTTATTGACATTCCAACACACACACACACACACACACATATGGTGTTTAGGTGATGGGCTACTGATCAGAAGCTCCTAGGATCAAACCACAGCACCGGCCAGTTGCCACTGTTTGGCCCCAGATGTGTAATGATATAAAATGTAATGGCATCAAATGCAATGTTTCTTTGTGACCCTGTTGACTATTTGCAACAAAACGTTTGATGGTTCTTTGATCACGGCAGAAAATATAATTTTTATTTTTTTGGATTCTCTTTCTACAGTTTTTCTACAGTTTACCCATTAAGGGACCTACTACGAGTCAGGGAGGACCGAAGACTCTTGCATGTTTCCCCAGGAATCAAACTAGCAATCTGTGGATCACAGGGTGAGAACTTTTAAAATTTTTGACTTTTCAGGTTTAGTTAAATCTCTTTTTTGGCCCATTTTGCCTGAGGAAAAGAATCTGCCTAATAATTAAGCACACAGTGATAAAGGGTGTTGATCTCCTTAGGTCACACACCCTTCCTCATTAAACAAATACACATCACCGGATATGGCTAAATAATTATAATATTCAATTATTAGTCACATGTACCTTACAGCAGAGTGAAATGATTCTGGAAACTGGGATCAAAGTTCAGGGTCATCCAAGTCACAGCAGCCCTGGTGCAGATAGGGTTAACGGCCTTGCTTAAGGGCTCAACAGTCGCAACTCAGCAGTGCCTGGCCATGAACCCTCGACCTTCCAATCAGTAACCTTGTAACCCACAGCCTTAACCGTTTGAGCCACCACTGCCCTCCAATAACCGTTCAAGTTTATACAGCTTGCAGTTGGAAAATTGCATAAAAAGATAATCTGCTTAAAATATTCACTTGCCTAATAATTGTGCACAATATAGTTTGCACAAGTCATTTCCTCAACCGTCTATTTTTCTCTCATGATGTTAAGATATGCAAAGAACGTGCAAACGTGCTAACTTCTGTTTTCTGCAGAAGATTTGCATGTCACAGCTCATGGTGCTGTAGTGGTTCGGGTTCGATACTGTGTGCATGGAGTTTGCATGTTCTCCCCGTGCTTGGTGCGTTTCCCACCGATACTCCTTCGGGACTGTTGTTTTCTCCCACGGCCCATAGACATGCAGAATAGGTTAAATTGGCGTTCCCAAATTGCCTGTGCTGTGTGTTAGTATGTGTGTCCTGTGATGGATTGGCACCCTGTCCCAGGTGTACCCCTCCTCGTGGGACAGGCTCCAGGCCCCCCCATGACCCTGTTTATAGGAAAATGCATAGATGTATAGATGGTGAGTGAACCTTAACCCCTGTCTATTTTAAACACTGTCCCTGGAAACTCCTTCCATAAGTGTGAAATAAAACTTCACCAAATTGATGATACACACTGTTCATTATCCTCCTGCAGTGGGTACCGGTACTCTCTTGCCTCTCGGCTCCTGGTTCCCAGGTCCGATCCCAAACTCCAGTCACTGTCTCACTGTGATTCCTGTTCTCACTGTAAACTCATTTAATTTCCTATAAAATCTTTAGTGGTATTGTTACTAGTGTCAGCAGGCTAACATTGTGCCGTGCAGCTATGAAACTTTTGGATCATATACAAGTACGGTGCAGTGAAAGCTATAATTTCACATCTGCGTGTGATGGCACACACACATATATATATATATATATATATATATAAAAAGTAAACAATTATGTCATGTATACATTAGCTCCATCACCCATCTGTGTATGACTTCAATGTTGTGGTTAGAACAAAGATCACAGTTTGTCCCACTGCAGACTTTCAGGAAATGATTTCAGCAGGCCACCACATGTCCTGACGATGTAGAATTTGAACTTGAGGTTGATTTTAAACAAATGCTACACAACTGATGTTGAATGTATCATTAAAAAAATCATAATTTTTTTTTAGCTTTTCTTTTTTCCCTCTCTCTCTCTCTCTCTCTCTCTCTCTCTCTGCCTTTTTCTCTTTTAGTCTTGCTTCATTGTCTCTTTAACTTCCGTGCAGTTTTGTGGTTTCCACACAACCCCTAAAAAAAGCTTGAGCTGTGTGTGAGAGCAGCATACAGCCATCATATTTTTGCTGATTACCCTACTTTGTCCTATAGAGGAGTAAACTTACTGTACTGTATGTGTGGACGTTTATGATTAACTTGCAGCAAGATTCGTGAAGACAAAGGAGACGTATTGCTTTTAATGCTAAGGAGGAGCCAGTTTGACTTTCGAGCTCTCAACTCTCCCAAAACAGTAGGGTGCCAATACTTTTACAATTACAATTTGGGCCAAAAAAAAAGTAAACAAATTTCAGTATGGGTACTTATGAACCTCACAATAACAGCATGGAGGATTATGGGTATTCTGCTAAACTCCACCTGGTGAAAAGTTACTAGAACAGTTTTGCTCAAGGATTTTACTTTTTTAAAGCGAACATTATTTTGCTCAAACTCTTTATGGCCAAAAAAAAAAAAAAAGGCCCACACCTATTAGGGCCAAGACACATTTTGTTTCTAAACTGTGGTTTAGTTTATAGGAAAATAAAACCTGCACATCTACATCTTCAGACGTTGATCAAGTTTTGATTAAGTAGGCTAGACAGATTAGCATCTGTAGAACTTAATTTGTTATTATTTTTTTAAGTTACCTTCTGTCTTAACATGTAGTTTAAGTGTGTCAGTCCAAACTCGGGTCCTTGAGTCCATGAGCTAAAAAGTATTGGCCCATCAAAATTTAAAGACCTTTATTTTTAATGGTAACCACATCCACATCTGGGGAACGCCTCAATCATTTCACTTACTGCTGCTAGACTAAACTCACTGCCCCACCATTCTGCACATATCTGCACAACATCTGCTCGGTTTGCTGAAATGACGTGCAGAAACATAAAAAAAAAAAAAAAAGAGTATCCTTTTTTTCTTCCATGGAAAAAGTAATCGTCTAGGGACTTTCAGTTTTTAGACCTCAGGATTGCCCTCACTCTCTAATCTCTAAGCAATCCAGCATCCCAGGATTGCTTATTCATGTTCTTACAGTATTTATTTCTACATTTCCACTGCCACAAAAGTCCATCACAAGCTTTAATCGCTTTAGACTTACAGTATGTTTACACTGCATGTAGCGGTTTGGCCAATAGAGTGCATTGATTTGTATTTATATCAAATGTATCAAATTGTATCAAAATGTATTTCTGGAAAGAATCTATTAATAAATACCTTATATGATCATTCAACACAATTGTAAAAGTTTTTATTCTATACCTTGTTTTAAAGCACTTTAGTGAACAATATCCAGCTGTGATAGAAAATATAATTTATTGTTTATTATTTCTTTTTTTAACATTATTTTTAGTGGTACAAGGGAAATCCTGGTGAGGATTCGAGTTTCCTCTTTGTTATTAAATCATGGAATGCTCCTACTGTATGCACTACCTGTCAAAAGTTTAGACACACAGTGGTCTTTCCTGATTTGTATTCCCTTCTACACTGTAAAACAATGCTGAAAGCATACAGTACTTCAAAATACACAATAATCTCCTTTGAACAGTTGCTATTGAGATGTGTCTGCTACTTATGATCTGTAAATCCTTCATAACGGCTCTAATCTGAGGTTAATTGGTGATTTCTGAGGCTGGTAACTCCAAATGAACTTGATGATGAATGAATGAACACAATACTGTTCTTGCAAGAAGTGTTCCAGAAAGGCTTAAAACAACCATACAGTAATTACTTAATTCCATATGTGATTTCTTAGTTTTCTTAGTTTTGAAATCTCCAGTATTGTTGTAGAATGTAGAAAATAAATCACTAAACAAAAATCATTGAATTAGAAGGTGTGTCAAGGTTTTGAATGGTACTTTTTTTTTTTTTGGAAAATAAGATTTCAGTAGAGTTTTCTAAATCCAAAACAAACCCACAGTGGCCATATCTCAGCAACCAGGCATGATAAATAAATCTGGTACCAAAATGGAGCTTAATGAACCAGGAATCACAAATGTCCCAGGGCTTACAGCAGCTATATTTGTTATAAATTATCACAGATTTATACCAGCACAAACAATGAGAGCAATAACTGTATGACGAGGATTTTACAAATAGGCTAGTGCACATTAGTAGTTTAATTATAGAGATTAATTATTATCTAAAATACGAACCTTTACTTACAATATTTACTGTATGTCACTTAATATCTGTGTGCACAACGTCTGATTGTGTTACATGTGTGGTCTCCAAACAGAGTTCATAAATCCACACTGGAGAACAGGATGAACACCACAGCTTCCTGTATTTAGTGCATGTACTGTATCTCATGTCTCTAAAGCACAAAATATCAGGTTATATCAAAATATCATGGTTCCCAGTGCTAGTCAAAGCAGCAACAAGAGACAAAGGAGACGTATTTTGAAGTGAAACAAAAGGTTATTATATATAACACAAAGGTGTAAATTCAGTGAATACTATTGCTCAGGATTTAGGCTTATCATATTCGTATGGTGCAGTTATCCTCTAGTATTTCATATATTTTTGCTCTGTACAGTACCTACACCAAAACAGATCTCAGACATTAAGTGAGTCTTTTCCCTTTCGACACATTCTCAATTTAACGGTTTGGTAAATTACAGTTACTGTCTTTACTTGGAGGAGTTATTTTGCAGCATGCGTTGTTTTACTAAGCAGTGCAGTATATGTGCATTTACTCTGTAGCATCAGCAGTAGGTTCCCTGATGGACCAGTGTTTATCCCTCAGAAACCAGGTTTCATGTCTTGTCCATGATATCGAATTAGTCGCCAAGAGAAAAGTCAACTATTAGCAAAATTTTGGATTTTATGAATGTATTTCAGTTATTTACTGTTTTCTATGTATGATCAAATTATCAAAGTAACTTTAACTAACAAAAACGGCCTCATACTAATGGTGTCCCAATTTTCATAATGTTAACCTTTTGACAACCAAAAATTAACTATTAGCATACTGAGTAAAGCAAGAGTTGGTCTAAATTAGTTTACTAAAAATCTGGGTCTCAAAAGTCACACTAGTTTACAAAGACACTACTAAAAAACTAATAGAAGTTCTTTGGTGTTACTTGAAAAAAAAAGCTTTCTTTCTTTCTTTCAACATCGTTTATTGTCCAACATCCCATGTGAAAGACATGTCTGAGTTACTCATTGTTTTAGCAAGACACAGATACAGTAAAGGAAGTAGACGTTTGGGAAAATTCTAATGAATTAACCAGAGAAAATGGAACTGGAAATAACCTCTGAAACTGAAACATCTTGACTCGTCATTGAGGTTCATGTATGACATGGGGACTTTTATTTATTTATTTATTTTTTATGATTTTACCAGACTCTGGCCTGCCAGAGACCTGCATGCAGTACAAGCCAAGTTCTTACTCAGTAGGATGAGAGAGGACAAAGTGATGTTGATCTCTGCACTGCTTTATTATCAGACAGACAGATTTGTAGATGTGTAGATAAAAAAAGTTTTAAGGTAAATCTAGAGCCTTAAAGAGTTCTTCGCTTGCGCATCCCAGCAATTAGTACACATTTGCAGAATGGTACTTGTACTTTGGAAGTTTTTCCATATAAGAACTGGTTTTATGTAGCCTATCCAAGGAACTATTGATGGGTTATTTTTCTTTATAGTGGGGGAAGCACCGTGTAAAGGCTTAACATGGGTCGACATGGGAGCAGCACCATATCTGAGAGCGATATCGTCCACAGACACTTCCCTCACTGAATGGGAAGCAGTATTGCATCATAGGACCTGGTGTGATCTGGCTGTCAGGTTTTGAAATCACACCAGTTGTTGGTCCACTTTGACAATATTGTGACAGCTACAATATATTAATCAACCGGGTGGTCCAGTGACTCTCCCAGATCCACCTAAGAACACCTCATGATGTTCTACAGTTAGGCTATCAGATTGATTTGCCAGGGTTGTCCTGGGCACTTGGGATTATACTCTTTTTAAAGTTTGGCTGGACAAAAACAGTCCTCTTTGTCTGATGGAACTTGGCCTTCTGTAACCCAGAGGCAACCCACACGGCACTGATTTGTGACCCAGAGATCACTAGATTCAACTTCTGTTTTTTTTTTTTTCTGGTGGTTTTGATATGCTAGCAGTCTCCTGTCCGAGCAGATACAGTACAGTACAGTGTACAGAAATGTACAGTATATTCTAAATAAATGAATATTAGTGGCTAGACTACAGAAACCTGAGATGTGCAAAAAGTTATAGCCATTGAAAGTGCAAGACTGAGGTAGTGAAAGTCAATGCAGATAACTTGTACATAAATAAGGCTATGAACAGTAAGTATGTTATGAAAGAGAGCAACATGTCAAACTGAAGATGAGTCATAGGACCCTCTGACCAAGAATTCCAATCTCGTCCCCAGGCACCGAAAAGAGGTGTTAAAGTTGCGTATGGGCCTGAGAACAAAGGATTTCCTGAATCTGTCAGTGGAGCAGCTCTGAGATGGAAGTCTGCCACTGAACATGCTTTTCTGCACTGATGTTCGACGTGATGGTCAGCATTTTGTTAAAGGTCCTTCTTTCCAGCACCAGCTCCACCGATTCCAATTCAATTCAATTAAATTTTTATTTGTATTGCACTTGAAAAGCAACTTCACACAATCAAAAGAATTATGGAAGTTTGTATGGAATGTGAATGTGTATGAATCAAAATGATAAGATTGTCCCTGATAATCAAGCCGAGGACGATGGCGACAGTGGCATGGAAAACCTCCCCGAGACGGCAATAGGAAGAAACCTTGAGAGGAACCAGACTCAACAGGAAACCCATCCTCATTTGGGTGAAAACGGATAGCAGGGAGTCCAGCTTGATGCCTACAACAGATTCTGCTCTCCTGACCACCTTGTTCAGTCGAGTGGCATCTCTGCATTAAAGAATACTGCGTACATACAGTAATCAAGTGCAACATACAGTGCTCAAGTCCACTTGAAATGGGGGTCTCGACAAAACAGTAAGGCAAACACGGGCACAGTTTTGATTAATATGAAAGCTGGTCATACCAAAAAAATGGAAAGTAGACTTCTGTTTAAATTGCACGGGCTTTTTACTCAAAATCTGCATCATATGTAGCATTGATCTAATCCTCTGAACTGTGTAGCAATATTTGATGAAGTAAGAAGCCTAGGGAGAGGGCCAATTGTTTTTTTTTTTTTTTACATTTTCTCAAATTAGCAATAATATTAGGCATAGAGTGAATGTTGACTTCCTTGTACTGTTTATCTCTTTGTGTAGAAAGCAATCATATAATAATTTCGCAATGTGCACTGCTTTAAAAAGGCAGAACAGTGGCTTAATGGTTGGTAGTGATGGGAAGTTCGAATCATTTTAGTGACTCTGTTCTTTGAATCTCGTTCATCAAAATGAACGAATCTTTTTTTGAGTCATTTCGTTAATTTCGTTCTTTTGATCAGAAATAAATTAAAATGTTAAGTTTTCAATAAAAATACCCCCAATACATCTACATACACAAATTTTGGCTATAGTTCCAGTTATGAAAATATTACAATGCAACTAAGGACATATTATAATAAACA
>JAQMYJ010000011.1:24468826-24489320 GCA_030014305.1 Clarias laeviceps | reverse complement strand
CTGTTTCCTGTATATAACATACGGAGGTTGTGTGATGCTTTGCGCATGCGCGCCCAATAGAAAATGAACGAATCACTTCTCCGAGATACTCGTTCATCTGAGTCATGTTAAAGATTCGTTCAAAAATAAACGAATCGTTCATGAACGACCCATCACTAATGGTTGGCACTGTCCATGCAACTCCAGAGTCCGGGTTTGATTCCCGGCCCAGTTTCACGTCCTCCCTCTGTGTACATGGAGTTTGCCTGTTCTCCCCGTGCTTGGTGGGTTTCCTCTGAGTACTCCGGTTTCCTCCCACAGACCAGAGACATGCAGGTTAGGCTAATTGGCATTCCCAAATTGTCCATGATGTGTGAATGAGCGTGTGTGTACAGTACGTATGTGTGTGCCCTGCAATGGATTGGCACCCGGCCCAGGATGTACCCCGTCTCGTGCCCCTGTATACAGGATAAAGCAGATGAGGTGTGATTTTTTTTTTAGCATGAAATCTGTTCTTCAGCAATATTCCACCACTGCCTACCTTGGTCTGTCATCTTACGTATGTGCATTGTGTTTATGTCATTTTAAAGACCTAAAAAAGAGAGCATCCATACAGCGATGAATCAACACCTTCTTACAGGAAACCCGTTCTGTTAAATGAAGCATATTGTTCATGACCGATTGATTCGCTGTTATTTCAGTTTCGAACAATAGATGGTGCTGAATGATTTCTCGTCCCATGTGCTGCAGGGGTGCAGGATGTCAGGCCCTAATTAACCACAGGGGAAAGCGAAAATCTACTTGTGGTGCATTGTGAATGGAGCTTCCTATTGTAAATGCTGAATAGAGTGTCATGCCGATATCAACACCACAGAGATGTATTGCGAATTGTGAATTGCTTTTCCCAGAGGATGCTGCTCAAGTTCCGTGTATCGTGCGTGTCATTTGTTGGGAAAACAAAACAAAACAAATAAAACCAAAAAAACCCCAGACTGATGACGAGATGCTTTTTGGGGAAATGCTGTACAGGGGGTAATTTGAATAACAAAAGAGATTATTGGAAGGAACAGTGCTACACTTCCTAATTCTGAGCATGAGTCGGCATCGTTGCGTGTCAGTAGGATCTATTTATCTATTTTATTGTTTATGAAGCCATATACAGTGTAATGATGATGAATTAGTCTACAAGTAATTTAACATTTCTTATCAGATTTAAAGTATTACAATAAAAGGTGTCTCAGATCTTACACGGCTTTAAAGCATGCGTTCGCAGTTTCCATTTGGATGTGAAACGAGTCCACGAAATTACAGTACAGTTTCTAAAATCAATTCAAACCACTGTTGGAAAACAACAGTATAGATGCTGAAATGAGCAGTTTGCCTTAAAGTTTTTTTCAACTTTTTTTTTTTAAAGGTTTTGCTTCCTTTTTTATCCTCTTTTTATCCATTTATATGTATTTTTAGGTTAGTAGTTGTTTTTTACGGCATTCCTGGAAGTGACATAAAACTTAGCTGGCTCTCTAGAATAAGGAGGTAAATAGAAATGTAGGGGATTTTGGTGGACTCAGCTTTCTACACAGCAGTTACAGTAAAAAAAAAAAAAACTAAAATAAAAAGCGAAAGAGAGAGAGAGAGAGAGAGAGAGAGAGACTAGAAGAAGTTCACTAGCTGAAAGAATTGCCAATATGAAAAGTCCTTTTTTTTTACATACGCTTGTTCTGTCAAAAGGTTTTGAACACCTTGCACTTTTGTCACTCGGGTAGTTAAAACAGTAAACACCTTTTAATTCGGTTGTCGTGCACTGGTGTTTGTTTTTGCTGGGTTTGTTTTATCACTAATAATAAATTAACTCTGACTTCCTGTGTCTGACGTCCGCTCTGAACTCTGATAACGATTCTTGGTTTTGCCAAATATAGCTACACCGAGCCCCCTGCACGACATCCTGCCACAGTGGAGATAAAGTTCAATTATTAGTTCTGCAGGTTTGATCTTCTGACTCATCAGTTTGGGGAATTTAGTCAAAACTGAGATGATGAAATATTTCTGTTTAAAGTCATTTTGAAAGAGGATATTTGAACACTCAGTAGTTTCATGTAGCATTTGTTCACTTTATTTACTGCAGGTCATTTCATTTAAAGACATTTTCTGTAAAGAATGCACAGACAGAGTAAAACCCAAAGATAAGATTTATCCAACAGAAGCACAAAAACAGAAAATATTATGGCGGGCACAGGTCACAAATTGAGCAGTGGAAAGAATGTAAAGATGGTGAAGATATCCAGTGAAGGGAAGTCGAAATGTGACTGCATTATGAAGAGAACAGCAAAGCTCAGATTGTTCAGATTTAATAAAAAGAAAAATGAACCATACCAAAAGGAACACAAAATGTAAAAACTCATTGACACTGTAGAGAAAACAACCATGGAAACAACATTGGAAGGACAATTGGAAGCGATGGATCAAGGTCATGTGACCTGACGAGTCCAGATTGAGTCTATTCCAGAGTGATGGGCGTGTCAGGGTAAGAAGGAAAGCTCATGAAGCGATGCACCCATCATGCATAGTGTCTACTGTACAAGCCTCTGGAGACAGTGTTATGGTCTGGGGTTGCTTCACTCGCTCAGGTCTAGACTCAGCAATGTTACTGTATGTGGCAATAAAATGAAGTCAGCTGACCACCTGAATGTAGTGATTTATCAGGTTCTCACATCTATGGAGTTTTACTTTCCTGATGGCCCGGCCATATTCCAGCACTCAGATAGGGAAAGTCTGGCTCAGGGTGCATTTTCACACATAAACTGGACACCAGCATTTGAAAGAAAGATTAGAGCATGCAACTTTTTTTTTTGCAGGTGTGTGTGTGTGTTGTGAGGGCGGCACAGTGGTGTAGTGGTTAGTACTGTTGCCTTGCACCTCCAGGATCCGGGTTCGATTCCTGGCCAGGCTCGATTCCCGTCTCTGCGTGCATGGGGTTTGCATGTTCTTCCCGTGCTTGGTGGGTTTCCTACGGTTTCCTCCCACAGTCCAAAGATATGCAGTTTAGGCTAATTGGCGTTCCCAAATTGCCCGTAGTGTGTGTGTGTGTGTATGCGCGCCCAGCGTTGGATTGGCACCCTGTCCAGGGTGTATCCTGCCTTGTGCCCTAAGCCTCCTGGAATAGGCTCCAGGTCCCCGTGACCCTGAATACGGATTATGGGTTGTGTGGGCCCCTGGGCAAAACGTTCGCCCCGCTGCCCGGGTCCGTAATCCGTCCCTGACTGTATCTCTATCTGGATTTGGATTTAACCCGGGACTGGATGTGCTCTGAATCCTGCCACGATGCCTTTAAGGACACTATAAAACCCCATATGGAGAAACATCAGTGCGGTCAGAAAGGTGAACCTCAATCCCAGCTACAGTACATCACTCTAATTGTACAGTATATTGATCTCATCTCTCAACTCTTGTCCACAATATTTTCTAACAAATTTAGTTGGTTTTATTTTCCAAAATATAAACAATACAGTTGTCTCATTTAAAACCCTTTAAACTGAAGGTGTACAGACTTCAGACAACACAGCATAGGTTAAGGACGATTAAAAAAATATACTGTATGTGCTTATATGGAAGTCTTGCCGGTGTGTGTTAACAGAGAGGCTTCAGACTTGTGCATTTGGGTTTTAGGATATGTCAGGTAGAGCAAAAGTTATCATTACTTTTATAAAGGGTCAATTTTACCAATACCAGAATATGATGTCGCAAAAATTTTTAAGTCTCAAAATGAACATTGGTCATAGAAACAACCGAAAACAACCATAAAACAATTGTGCGATTTCTTTGCCTGTGTGACCCATTTGTTTTAAATTTTTTGCTCAATCATATTTGTATAGTTGGTTCAAATGAACTTAAGTTAATCCTATTGCCTGTTTTGTGCTGAAAAAATTATATGTCTTTCAATACTGCACAATCCTGAGCCCTATATATGTTTATTAAAAAACATCAAAACAAACAATGGACCAGGTCGTTACTATGGATGAATAAATGCGTATCTTTTGCACATGCAAAAAATATGAACATTAAAACACTCTCTCTTGCAGCCTTTTTACTGTGTCTTACAGGTTCACAGTCCCGACACACACCTCCTGTCTTACAGTAGATGCTTTCCAAAGCATTACAGTAACTAGGGCTATGTTGAAACTATGCTACGTTGATGTGTTCATAAAAATAAACATAGTTGCTCTTTATGTTTGAACTAGGCTTAAAACAAAGCTTAACATTCTATTGGCAGGAACAAATAAAACGTGGCATTCATAGCTGGAGGTCTTAACCATCACAGTTGGCAGGGAGGATAAGTGGA
The DNA here is from genome assembly GCA_030014305.1 of Clarias laeviceps. Taxonomy (NCBI): domain Eukaryota; kingdom Metazoa; phylum Chordata; class Actinopteri; order Siluriformes; family Clariidae; genus Clarias; species Clarias laeviceps. The sequence continues at coordinate 24,485,005 of JAQMYJ010000011.1, read as the reverse complement.
GAAGTTCACTCCAGAGCTGGAGTCAGGGATATCAGTGGTGGAGCCCAAACTGTGTGGTCTCTCACAGGGTGGAGATGACTGGAGGCCCCACAGACACAGAAGACGAGTTCTCTAGGAAACTCCAAAACATACAATTTGATGAGTATTATAAAAATCCCACTGAGTCTGTTTGACCCGCCTGAGGAGGTAGAAGACGTTGAGTCTACACGACCACTTACTGAGTATGAAATTATTATTTTTATTCTCATTTACATCTAAATGTCAAATATATGAGGACGGCATGTCATGAGTAAAGAGTCGGATTTCTTGGAAATGCAGCTTCAGTCTTATATAAGGGCAATGAAATCTGTAACATCAACACAACGTTCTGGATTTAATTTATCTTCCATCAGAGTAAATGTCCAGGAGATTATGTTATGTGACATAAATGGGACATAAAGAAACAAAACAAAAACCCTGAAGGGGTTTATGGCTTCCCCAGAGCTCCTCCACAGATGTGCAGATGTGCTGGCAGCTCCAACCAATCTTCTCTGGCTCATGGGTAACCTCCGAACCACACGTAATTATATTGTCTACAGCTTGACATCGTCTCAACAGTGGTCGTTTATAAAAAGCTCTTGACGGTGGAGTCCAAATCTGCTCTAAGGGCCAGTTGGTTGAATAGAAGGACATCAATTTTGACCTTTTTCTCATTCTAGAATGTACCATTCATTCATTTATCGTCTTCTTGTCAGGGTTGTGTCAGATTAGGTGGTTATACTGGAGCACCGAGTGTGACGCAGGAAAACACTCTGGACGGGTGACCAGTTTATCTCAAGGCATTGTGCCCACTCACACCCACCACACATTCGCAACTAGGGGTATTTTAGAGTCACCAGTCCACTGTACGGTTATGTTTTTGGAAGGTGGTACTGTAACGCGGGAAACCCTGAGAAACCCACACTGACACGGAGAAAATGAAATAACTAACCTGTGCTTAGGATCAAACCGCAAACCGTGGACCCTGCAGCTGGGAGACGGCGACACTTCTAACTGATGGTGATGAAATATTGTGAAATGTGTCAAGGATAATTCAAAAATCACTTCACTTATCTGTGGATGTGTAAACCTGACACCAATCTGTGGATGTGCAATAATGAAAAAATAATAGTTTATACCTTAACTCTGAGTACACCTGAGCTCAGGTGCATTCCAGTGGTAGCTAAATAGACATTGTGGTCTAGTAGGAGTGGACTGTATTGAGAAACTACGGTAATGGATGTCATTTATCATCAGTGATATGATCCTGATGAAAGAGCGCCCTCTTGTGGTGGAAACAAGGAATCTGCCAGTAAACATTTAATTCAATATTTTATACAAGTATTAATTTACTTTAGCATGCATTGGTGGCTCAGTGATAGATTTCTCACCTGTCTTGTGGAAGGCTTGGATTTGATTCCCATCCAACGCCCAAACCCCATGCAGTGCCGGTCCCAAGCCCGGATAGAAATGGCAGGGTTGCGTCAGAAAGGGCATTAAAACCTGTGCCAAGTTGTGTGGGGATTGAACACTATGGCAACCCCACGACGGAAACATTAATTTACTTTGGAATAAATTGAGACGAATAGGAACCGTGTCTGTTTACCTGCCCCACTTAATGAATTAGCATTTAGCATTTCAATGAGCCGTGTCTCATTATAAAGACAGCCCTACCTTAAAAAAAATATATATATATATATATATATATATATATATATAAAAAATCAGGTTCATTAAAAATAAAAAATGTGGGCAAATGATTTTTAAAATGTATTTTTACATCATAATCATTGTTCTGACTTTGCCTCGGTTACTGTAGCTTCCTGAGTTTATGAAGAAGGCTAATCCTTAGGAAAATGTTGAAGTGGGGGCAATTAAACCCAGTTTAACTTTTTTATTTTTATAATTAAAAAGCCAAGATTTTTAAGTATTCTAAAATAAGATGAGTTAATTATATTATTCATTTGTAGCTCTAGTTTTGAATAAAAAATCTCTTGTATCAAACAGCTTAGCTAGCTAACTAGCATAAACCACAGCACACGGCTAGTTTAAACTAACTGCAGTTTTTTCCTCACATAATGACTTACAGTAATAAAACCTAATGTGAATGAAAGTCACCAAGGTAGATGGACACCATTGTCTAATTTGTGAGCTCTTTTATTTTTGATAGATGAGACCAAAATGATCTAAAGGTAACACTGAATTCCTCTGGCATGTTAATGGTGTTTCTCTGTCTAAAGTTAGTTTAACTTGTATTGGTAATAAGATCGGGATCGGTTTTTATTAAGTAATGACGATTTACAGGTGGCACGGGAGCTTTGTGATTAGCACTGCCGCCTTGCACAGCCGGGATCCGGGTTCAATTCCCTACCAGGGTCCGTGTGCGTGAAGTTTGCATGTTCTCCCCATGCTTGGTGGGTTTCCTTCAGGTACTCCGGTTTCTTCCCACAGACATGCAGATTAAGCTAGTTGATGTTGCCCATAGTAAGTGTGTATGTGTGTGATGGATTGGCACCCTGTCCAGGGTGTACAGTGCCCTAAGTCTCCTGCGATAGGCTCCAGGCGACCCTGCGACTCTGTATACAGGATAAATCTGGGTATGGATGATGAGTGAGTGAGTGAGAATGAGTAATTCTTTACATTACAGCTTTTTCATGTAAAGAAAATTACTGGGTCAATATTGTAGGATAATTGAATGCACTTTGTCCACTAGGCGGCAGCATCCAAGCATGTCTCTCATGTGGATGCTGCATAGGAATCCTTCCGAAGGTTCTTTTTTCTTTTTTTTTTTAATCTATTTTCATCTGCCTAAACTAATTTGATGATTACTCAATATTTTGAGTTCAACATTTTAACCTAAAGGCGTGGCACTTCATAAATGTCTTCATCATGTGTGTATGGAATGCAGGGAAATTCCACGCCTGCCTGTATACAGATTTACTTCAATAACATTATGTAAAATGTACAATAATATTTTGTCTATTTATGAGAGCCAGAGACAATTTTTTTCTTATCCCAGACAGACAAAACACTTTTTTAGGTCAGTTAAGTTCACATTGTTTATAGTTGAGTCTGAGTCTGAGGTGTAGACTAAACGTGTTCAATTCAAATCACAGAGCGTCTTCAGAATGTCTAATGGGTCCTTTTCATGACACGCTCTTGTAAGTCAATCCTCTTAATCGTATTATTTAATTTGCTGTTTTTTTTTTTTTCAGGCAGTACGATTGTGACTACAGGTCTAACTTATACAACATTGTAAGATGTGATGACTCAGTAGGGAGGCAGCTCTCAAACACTCTCGAATTTATCAAGTAAGTGTGTGAATACAGTACAGAACGTCTTGCAGACAAAGTACGCTCAGTGTGCTTAGTTTGAAATATGAAGTGTCAGTGTGTTTGTGTGTGTGTGTGTGTGTGTGTGCGCAAGGATCAAGCTGCCATTTCTACAGAGAGTGGTCTGTATAGGGAAGTCCATCAGAAAACCCCTTTAATGGACGAGTAAAATCGTGAAATGTACTGTATTTGCAGTCTCACTTTCAAATTGAACTCATCTAGGCAAGCCTTTTTGAAAAAAATTGCTATTCAGCAAAATTCTTTCTCTGGCCTGGTTTATGACTGATGAAAGATAAAAGGATGTCTATTACCACGCAAGACTGACCTTAATGATCTACTATGATTGGAGTCAGAAAAAAAAAAAGTGAAAGTTGATTGTCAACTCAGAACTTCTGTTTATTCCCCCCCCTAACTCACAGGAAATATTTAAACTACTTAGTTTTTTGATCTTTTTTTTCTGTCGTTTGATGGTGTAAGTTTTCTGCTCTGATGTTTGGTGATTCATATTCAGTGTGAAACTGATGCACTCAAAGGACGCCTACAAAGGCCAGGAAGGGCTGACACACACTCCGGACACTGAAACACCAGACACAAAATCATCCTTGTTATCTGACTTTTTTTTTTTTTTTTTTTTTTAACTCAAATACATGCCAAAAAACCTTATATTAAATTATATAAAATTATATTAAACCTTATATATATATATTTCCATAAGCATAGTTTTAAACCATTATACAATCATACAGCATGTAATGAATTGTGTAGCAAAAGAATCAAAGGCCAAAGTAGACTTTGAAGGAAAAAAAAAACCCAAAACAAAACATTTTTATTCATTGTTCTACATCTTGAATGAATTCATTCATCAGTTTGCTCCAGGGATGTAAGGGTGTACAAATAAAACACATTAATTCCGGTAACTCTGATGATGGAGAGCATTCTCATATAAAGTAAAGTGCATCTTTTAAAAATTGTGACTTTTTTTTTTTTACTTCTTAAAAAAAAAAAAAAAAACATTAATGGTTGGTTCTTTCATAAACACATAGTGCAAGTATATTTCCATCACTGGTCGTCCAAGCGTTCTACAGATTTACAGATTTACCCTCTAAAGATTTAGTTGTGTGTAGAATTTCTTAAGTATATATAACAATGCATTATCAAATACAGAACAGCTTTATAGGCTCATTATCTTTCAGATTTTGTATTTTTACATACATATAGATAGATATACTGTATATATAAAACATCAGGACATTTTCACAGCGCGAACTCTGATTTAGATGAAAAAGATTACTGTTTTGCTCATAAAGGTTATGAAAGTTGGCTTTACCTTGCTGTACTTTCACAGAGGAAGTGAGAAAATGAAAGCCTCTTTTTTTTTTCCTTAAGTGACTTCTTTCCACTTCAAATGTATTAAATCGAGATCATTAATGTAAATGTAAACATCGCAGAAGCTCACTTTCTGTTGTTTAAAAAAAAGAAAAATGCCAATTTTTTTTTTTCTTTCGTACAGACAAACAAGGACACGGACAAATTTTAGTGTCTTTATATAAAAACATCTTAGCAAAATATAGCCAAGGCCTATTTAAATATGCATAAATAGCTTGAAAATATTTTCTCCATAGCAATTCGAAAACACCTTTGACGTACAATAGTCATTTAAGCTAAAAACAATAACAGTAATATCAAAAAATGACGGACACGGTCCCTGTTTGAATTTCTGTACATGACAAGCACCTGCGAGACACTTTCAAACCGGCAACACGTAGCTAGAAAAAAAAAAAGAAGAAGAAGAAAAAAGACTATACAACTTTAAGCCATTTAAGGAGTGATTTTAAAAATGTGATTTTTAAAAAGACTTTCAAGTTTGTACTCGTACAACACATCTTTGGGTGTTTTTAATGTTCAAAAGTCTAAATAGTTTACAACAATTAGCAACTTCACCATAAGATTATATAAAACATGATATAAAATATGTACAATAGTGCATACGAAGCGTTGGACACTAATCAAGGGTAAACTAGATATGTCGAGTCTGAAAGTAAACCCAAATAAAAAGTTTTTTTTGCACTAGCTATCGTGATAAAAATTGATCTCGATTTTTTTTAAATATATAAATATATGTAAAATGAAACTAGTCATCATATTGCTCAGTGTAATGCTTTGAACCTGTTTATTTTTTTGCCGTTAATTTGCGATAAAATTTCTGACAGTTAAACATTTAATCATGTAATCTTTGCATAGTGGTTTCGATGTTTAATCCTAGCTAGAGTAGATGACGGTCACTTTCCAGACAAACTGATAAGCGTGAAGCTTATTTCTGACAGAGGTGATGGAAGTTATTTGTCCCTTTAAATACCTGACTTACCTGTAAAACTTTGGAATGGAGAAAAAAAACAAAAGAAAAACTAAATGAATTGCACTTAACAGTCTGTGGGGAGGTTTTAGTCCCACTTTAATTTACCCTTGTTAGCAAATACAGAAGCATAAAACAACCAGAAGAATCATAAATACAAATACGTTTCTAAGATATTAATCTTTTTTTTTTTTTTATACTTTTAAAATCCCTGGCGTCACATTAGAAAGCTGACGATTAAACATCAAAAAGACATCAGTTATTAAAATCAGCAATTTGCCAATATGATTTGCAAAGTCTCAGAAATTCTGAAAAGCATTTATTTATTTCTTTTTATACTCGAGTGCACAACCCTTCTGCACTTGAGTATGTCCAGTCTTCTCAGTAACGTTAAGGAAAAAAAAAAAAGAGTTGTGCGCGAGCAAAAAAAAAAAAAAAAAAAAAAAAACAGGGTCATTTTGCAGCTTCAGGAACGGGTGGTGCTCGGTCCAGTCTCACGGCCCAGGGATCAGGGGTCGGGGGGTAAAACGCTGGGTGTGGTAGAACGTCCTCTCTTGCCAGGGCGAAAGCAAACACTCCCCTCTTCCTGTTCACATCCTCTGAGATGAGCTTCCTGTCAGTGAGGTTCTCTCTGCTGCTGCCACCGTCTAAATCCTGCCGTCTTTCTGGCAGTTGAGCGGGCACTGGCGCTCCGAGCGATGGCAGACGCAATCCTTGGTCTCCTTGTAGCGGGTGGGTGTCCGGAGGGTAGAAGAAACTGGAGGACGAGCGCCAGGAGGAGGAGGGTTTGCGTCCCCGGCGTGGCCGTGACACGCGACAGCTCTGACGCTTGATGTGCCGGTGCAGGTGGTCGGAGCGGGTGAAACTCTTGTAGCAGTGCTCGCACTGGTAGGGCCGCACGCCCGTATGGATACGCAGATGATTCTTCAGGTCGTAGTTGTGCACAAATTTGGAGTTGCAGTGCAGGCACATGTAGGGTCGCTCGCCTGTGTGCTTCCGCATGTGGATCTTTAGCTTGTCCTGCCTGAAAGATAAAGAAAATAAAAATATTTTTAGCTGGTTGGTTTTATCTTTTGACAACTGTACCGGTACCGGTGAAGTTATTTGTTTAAGGTCCAAAAATTCTATCAAGAACTATTAAAGCCAAAAGCAGCTTCCCATAAACATGCATACATAATGTATGTGAGTGAAATTTGCCCTACATACTGTAGGTGGAAATAAAAGGATGGGCATGCCACAGTGTTTTTTTTTTTTTTCTTTTGTTTTTTTTGGTCTCTTGTCTTCTTGTGGTACACTAAAGTCATATCAACATTTCATTTTTTTCTACTCTTTTTGGTCGAAACTTTTGTCTTCTAGATTTCTGTTATTTGTTGTTACTGTGTGTGTGTGTATGTGTGCTAGTTAAGAACTGAAATCTAGGTTGTATTTTCTTGTTACAGTATGGAAACCACTGTGAAGCTCTGACGGAGGCTGACCACAAAATTGCACAAAATGTTTCACAAATGCATTTGCATGACTGGGGTAATGCTCCATGACTGACATTTGATGCTTTTGCAACTTCTCCGTGTTCTATGTGACTGATTTGGTCCGGGTAGGGGTAACTCGCTGACTTTCCTGTTATTCATGACACTTCAGTGTTATGTTGTATGACTTTATCGTCTTCAACAGGCTTTTGAAAACTTTGATGTATAAGCATCTTTAAATGTTGTCCAGAAAGGAAAAAACAAAACAAAACACAATTTGAAAAACTTAAGTTGAGGAAACAAAATCTTCCAGCCTTCCAGTCTTGGCAGGTGGATTGTTTCGTTAGCCAAGTGATAACCTTCTGTTCATTGTGATTTAAAAGGCTAATATGGTCTCAGGTCAGCAGGTATGACCAGCACCTCAACTTTCACACCTAAACAGTGTGGATCTCACCCCCCTGCCAAGTGTGTGTTCTCAAGACTTGCTCTCAGTGCACCCCTGGAGGAAGCCTTTGGCACACTGGCTCTAAAGTGCGCCCACCTGAGTGCTATCTGGGTTGGACTTAATGTATGCTATGCCCAGTGTCTGTCTTACCTTGTGAAGCGAACCTCGCAGATGGTACACATGTAGGGCTTCTCGCCTGTGTGCGTCCTCATGTGCCGAGGTAGTTTGCCTGCACCCTGGATGACCTTGTTGCAGATGGGACACTGCTGGGACGCTTTGGGCTTCAGCTTCCGCTCTTCTTCTAGCTGCCATGGTGGAAACAGCGACCCTAGGTGAGAGGCTGAGAGGAAACTCAAGTAGTTCCGCAGGTCCGCTTCATCCTTAATCTGGCCTAGGGAGGGTTCAGGAGCCGCACCAACACTTGGGCTCACAAAGTCTTTAAGGAATTCTCTGTGGAGCAGAGTACCGGGGAGCTCGTCTTTTAGTTCCTCTTTGATCACTTCTTTCTTGATAGCGAGATCCAAGGGTCCATTGTCCAACGAGGCAGGTGGGTAAGGGTGAGGTGGGCGTTGGGGATCTAGAAGCTGCGGGAAGCTTGAAAACTCTGTAGCCCAAATTGGAGGATAGAATCCAGGAAGAAGAGAGGTGAAGCCTGACCCTCTTTCCATTCCTGGCATCTTTGGGTACAGCCCTTCCTGCAAGAGGGACTCGATGGAAAAGTCTTTTAGCGCTCTGCCTTCCAGTCCTTCTTGATCTCTGGGTTTTTCCGGGGTACGGGAGTAGCACCTCTGAGAGTTTGGCAAGTCCCTTTCTGAGTGCAGCTTCTGTTGTGAGCTGCACGCTGGGCTGTCTGCTCCTCGTTCCCTGCCAGTGATGCGGATCTCCTGTTTTTCAGAAGCTTGAAGAGATCTTTCACTGACATTGTCCTCGTCACGTTCCTCGACCTCGCCGTCTTTCGAGTCGTCCTCTGCCTCCTCTGCTATCTCCTCTTCTTCCTCGTCTTCCTCGTCTTCCTCTTCTTCTTCTTCATCTTCCTCTTCATCTCCTTCTCCACCACCAGTACCTCCCCCACCTCCGGTGTCCATGATCTCCAAGCATACGTTAATGATACACGGGATCTCCAGAAGCCGTGCCGCACCCAGGATCTCCTTCACGTTGGAGGGTGTCACCGTCAGTGTCGACGTGTACGCAAACTCCAAAATGGCCGTCAGCGACTCTGGTGCTACAAAGTCCAGCTCGTAGACACCATGTTGGCTGGGGTCACCATCGCCCGTGGCCACGGTGAAGAGTTTTTTGAAGTACTGACTGCATGCAGCCAGCACAGAGCGGTGTGTGCGGTACTCCTGGTCTTTCACCACCAGGACCACATCACAGAGGAAGCCATCACGACGCTGTTCATTCAGACTACACAGGATGTCACTGCTGTGATTCGGGAAGGGGATCCCAATGAGGTCCTCCTCGCTGTGGGCCATAGTCTTATACGAATCTGCAGGAGGAAAGAAAGAAAGAAAGGACACACATTACATATGCATAGATACCACATGTGCATGACAGAGCCTGATTAAGTAAAGGAGGCTTCAATGTCATTTATTTTTTGAGATGTTCAACAAATCCCTCAAGCACGACTTCCCAGGCTCCACGCCGTCTTTCTTTCTTATCTTCTGCTTTCGGGTTTTTACAAGCCAAACATGATGTCTGCAGCCTGATAAAGTAAGTCATATGAAAGTTTCCCTCTCTACCTCTTTCTTTCTTTCTTTCTTTCTCTCTTACACATGCACACACACACACACTGTCTATGTGACATTTGGAAACAAAACACAGGAAGGCAAAGGGGGTCAGATCTAGTTTCTAGACTAAAGGAAAGAAGTTTGGAGGGCAAGATGGTTTTTATACCCGACACCTCCCCCTCGACTGTTCTAATATTCTTTAACTTCTTGCAAATTTGTCCTGTTCACTAGTTTGCTCTCTAATCCTAATACACCTCCTGAGGAACTCACATCAAGAGGCACTACGAGGAGTCGTATGTTCAGCTGGCTTCAGCACACGGGTGAACAGCGACTGAATTGTACCTGTGGATTCACTAAAATGTTTACGCTGCCTTTTACACAGAGACGTTGGCACCGTCGGCCTTCATTCACAGCTATGAATAGAGCATAATCTCAGAGCGTGTACTTCACGCGGTCAGTGCAGACATTTAGATGGATGCTTTGAGATTCCCAAATCCAAACCAGCCTTGTTGACTGGCTTTAAAGTAAATGAGCAGGTTTTTTTTTTTTTTTTTTTTTCCACCGGCATCCACAGGCCAACCTCTTTCTTTCTTTCCTTCTTTCTTTCTCTTCTTTTCAAACGTGTTCGTTCACGATCTCATCTGAGCCCTTACCAATCAAGTATTGAACATTTCTTGCACTGTTGCTAGGAGACAGTTGCTATAATTACCAGTTTATTAGACATATAGTCTAATAAAGAAGAAACAACATGTCTTTAAATGAGGAGAAGCGCATACTGAACATGATGAGCGGGTCTGAGAGGGGGCGGGGATGTCGTTTAGCGGAAAGAGAAACGCTGCACTGGAGCGGAAAACAAAGGACTCGACCTGTATTCTGCGCCAAGGGGTTTTAAACTTGCGACCAGGGTCATCTTTAACCGCAAAATAAATTCCACTGATTTATTTTATGAACCTAATCTGATTACGTCTATATATTAAGCGCATTGTGCAAATGTGCTGAGTATTTCTCTCTGTTTATACATGAGTTTTTTTTTTTTTTTTTGCATTTGCAGAAGTTATTTCAATTTATTTAATATCTTTAGAAATAATATTTATAGGTCATAGATATTTGGATTAAACCAATTTGATTTAAGTCACCAGTCAAACCAAAGAAAAGAATTATATTAAGGAATCAATGATAAATATAAATTTGATGATAGCGATTTGTGATTTCTGTCATTATAACAAAAAACAAACAAACAAACAAACAAACAAATATAAAATGCAAACAAACCCTATAACTATGAATTACAGACAGCTGGATCTCCCCAGAGAACCCCAGTTTGAGATCCGCTCTTCTATATCATATGCCAGTATAATATTTCGCACTCAAATGTACTATATGCACAGTACTTAGGAAATTATTAGCGTATTCGTTGAACTCTCTAACCTGAGTTTGTTTTCTACCTTACGCAAGAATGTCTACGAGCAAGGACGTCTAGAGGAGCGGCAGCAGGACGCTCCTTCACGGAAGAACCTTTCTGTCAAGGCTGTCATGCGTGTACATTTGTCATTTTTAAGATGTATACAAGTACACTTGTATTGTTTAAACATGACAGTGCAACAAGATCTCCCCGGACGTTCCCTGACAGGTTACAAACAAACAAACAAAAACATAAAAAATAAAAAGAGAAGAAGAAGAAGAAGAAGAAGAAGAAAAGAAAAAAGATGGTGCCCCTCCCTGGAAAATCCAGCCAAGTCAAACAGGCATTTAGAGCTAAAAACAACAGTCGATCCCACCCACTCTGGGAACACGTGCAACTTCTGTAGCTGCCTAACTCTGTGCTTTTTCCCTCCCCTGCCCTCATAGATACACTCCCATAATTATAGTCTGTATGTGTGTGTGTGTGTAGGATAGGAGCAGGATGTGACACATGCTCAGAGCGGGAAGGAGGGCACTGCTTTCCCACTGTAACGTCCTACATGGCTACCACGGGCTCACGAGTACGCACACACACACACACACACCCATCACACACTCACACATACATACAGACACATGCATACACATACAGCAGTGCCACCGACTAACTTTCTTAAGACCTAAATAATCACTCAGAGAACATAATTCTTCCGTCTGTGCCGGAAAAATGAGCTTCTTAAAGATCTGATTAGGAAATAATCAGTATTGTTTTTAGAATATCCACGGAGGAGATTAGGAGGTTAGGAGGAGTGCGGTATACTGTATATGTCCAGGAAGATGTACGGTATGTTTTGTTGGAAATACTGACAAGACGTAACATCTGCCAGAACAAGATCAAAAGATAATTTTATATTTCATCAATGCGATCATGTAATATTAATTAAAAGTATTGGTTTTTTTTTATAGTAACAATTAATGTACAAGAACCTGTTAGATAGTTAATTAGTGAGTAAAATGTTATTATATACATGTTACTATATAATTGTTACCATATAACTGGATAATTGTTAAAAAGTTAAATATTACTGTATGATGATGTGTATTTATGATGAAGAATGGAAGGAGTCTCCAGTTCCGTAAGAATGTCGTACGAATGAATACATTTTCTGCCGAGCCTTTAGGACGTCTCCGTAACATGAGAAATTGCTTTGCATAACGGTGCATCACACCTCTACTGTACATCATTGATTATTTGCTCTGATTAATGCGTGATCCGTTACATACGGTAGGTCGCTGCTCGACTTGTTAACCACATAGTCATCTTGCTCAGTTCACTGCTACAATATACGACGAGGTCGCGGCCGCTTGTAAGGATCCGCGTTCGAGTGCGCTGAGTATGTCAGGGTGTGAGCTTTTAATCTTTATGCATCATTCAGCTTCACCTGAAGTTCAGTTTAAGTACGTGTCCTTCAGAGGTTTTGGTTTTGAGTTTACGGCTGAATTCTGTAAAAAAAAAAAAAAATGCGAAAAGCTCAAGTTCTAATTCTGACACGAAAACAAAACGCACAGCTACAGCGTTCACCTCAGAAACCTAAATGTCACTTAATTGAGTAAAAACAGAAGTAACTTTGATCTTTAAAATAACACACACACACACTCTGTTGCTGCTGTACTTATTGAGGACAAAACTTCACAGAGCGTCACTTTGTTGTTTGAAGTTTGAGTCACGGTTCTTTTTTCCTTTATTGTTTTTTTTTTATTTTTTTTTATTAATTTTTTTAAAAATAGACACGGGTGTAGTGTAAAAGCTCCCGGGTGAAACGCGGTTCATCAGCTAGGAATAATAAAGTTAAGACAAAACTTTGAGAAAAGTTAAAACAGTTCACATCTCTCAGACATATTTCATCATACCTCATGGTGCCGGGGACACAGAGGTGTCAACAGAGAAGAGCAGGAGAGAGACAGTGTTACAGACAGACACGGAAGACAGACTAAGAGAGAGAGAGAGAGAGAGAGAGAGGTTAAGAAGGAGCTGTACATGAGGAATATGTGGTGGTAAATTGGCTCAATCCAGTGCTGGGTTAGTGGGTCCTAAGGGAGATCATTTGAGGGCCTTTCCAAAGGCTGAGCTGGAGGGCGACCTGTAGGTTCAGGCTGTTAGCCGTTAGCACAGCCACTTATTTAACCTGTTTACACACACCGGAGCTCGACTGCGTCTTAGCAATGGCCCTGCAATAATTGAACAGATGGTTCTGAATTTGGATTTGGGTGATGTGTCTCTCAGCCAGAGGAGACGGAAGCGCCGCGGTAATGACAGGTGTGACACGAGTAATGAGCGCCTCCGTCACGGTTCAGGATCAGCAGATGAATTTAAACTGGCCTCGTTTGGGGAAACTCTGGCTAGCAACTTTGGGAAAATGTCTCGGTCATATTCTCGGCGGTGTGTCTCCGACTACAAATTGGGGTGGTGACGATTTCCTGAATCGGTTGTAACGCAAACATATCTTCTATACACGCCAAACACGCTGTGTGTGTGTGTTTTATTTATTTTATTTTGGCCTGGTTTATTTGACCGGTGATAATTTCACTGACTTCGACTCGTTTGCGACGAGGCCGCTTATAAAGTGTGGGATGTTAGGTTTCGCCTTTCCATTTCGGCGTGTTTATGGTGAGGCCTGTCGCCAGTTCGACGAAGTACTAAAGACAAACGCTGTGATTTGTGCAAACGATGCCGCCTTCAGAATTTTCAGTGCTTCTTAGAAAATCGATGAATTTCGTCACTCTGAATTGAAAAACTGTACGATAAACATAAACATAACCCTATGGCTTTGGCATAATCTTTGCCAAGAGAACTAACTTTAATTGAAGAAATACAGTGTTTCAGGTTTGGCGATTTCTAATAACTTGCATAGACAGTGTGTGTAAGAGACATGATGAATCCCTGGTGAATGCATGTTCGTTATTAATTACTAATTAAATGACTAAATGCATACGAGCGACACAACTCTATTATTCAGCACATGATTCATTGTTGACTCTGAATTCCTGACTCCAGTGAAACTAATGGGTACGCGTTTGTATAATGAGTCCAACTTTAAGGGTGTGAATAAAGTTTGTCATTAAAGTAATTGAATAAGGATTAATCATATTTACCTTTCAACTTTTATTAAAGACCCAGAACTATCCCGGTCATGAACACACCTCGGTTATGACAGACATGATTATAATACACAGATACTAATAAACCCTGAAGCTGGGTCATGTCTGCTCTAATCCTCACGCTGTGTAAGTACACACGGCAGAAGTGCACAAACAGCATCATCAAAGGCGTGACGCGGCGTCCCACAAAAACAATCATTTTTCACGTGAGCGAAGCCACTCCGTCCTGCCGTCTGCTTCGCTCCTTATTCGACCGGTTCGCCTCCCAAACTCGTCAGTTCAGCTTGACGGCTAAATAGCGCGACACTGTCACATCACCAGGCCTCATTTCAGTTCCAAGCCTTCAGTTCTTGATGTGCAAGCATTTTAGTGGATGTGTGTGTGTGTGTGTGTGTGTGTGTGTGTGTATAAGACAATTTGATGACTCTTTTCTTTTTCAGAATATCAGTAGTCTTCAGAAGCAGGACGTGGTTAAGGGAAAGCACCTCTGACACATTAATGACAGTGTGTGTCAAACCCGAATCAGCGAACTGGATCGATCACATGTTTGATCCTTTTCACAGTCGCACAAAGCTGCACACTTTTTTTTTTTTTTCTTTCTCTCTCTTTATTTATTATTTTTTTTTGCAGACGGCAGGTTGCAACCCAAATAATTACACAAGTCATCAAATTACCGTGTCGCACAGATGCCGCGCTATTGTCACCGCGCCGGGCTACACTTGATACTTACTGTATGCACACACATCCACATACACACACACACACACATACACACGCTCACTCAAAAGGAAATACAGGTGTTAGGAAGAAAAGAAACACATATCGCTTGTATTACTTTTCAAGAGAAAACACACACACACACACACACACACACATATTAAAGAAAAGAAACAGAAAAAAAAGAACAAAACACACACACTCACCCTGAGCCTCCTCTGGAATGTGTGTGACTTATCCTGAGACTACGGAGTGATGTTCGTGTCTCTGACTCTCTCTCTCTCTCTCTCTCTCTCTGTCTGTCTCATCTCCTGGCTTTTACGCCGCACTCCCTGTCCATTCTCACTCATCCGCTCATCTTCCCTCCATTCACAAAAAAAACAAAAAAAATAAATCCAACATTGGCAGAAACAACGGCTGTCTATCACGCGGGCGCACACACACACGCGCACACACACTCACACTCAGTCACTCAGTCACTCAGTCACGCGTGCGTGGTACCGAGAGCGAGTGGATGAGTGCGAGAGAGAGAGAGAAGAGAGAAGAGAAGAGGTGGACCCCACTGTACAGTGGAAAGCAAGAGAGAGAGAGAGAGAGAGAGAGACAGAGCGAGAGAGAGGGAGGGAGAGAGAGGACTAGTGCAGGGGCAGCGTGTGTGTGTGATGTAGAGATGCAGCACCAGGCGTGTTTTATAGCTGGGTGGGTAGCACAGAGATAATAATACCCCATCCACCTCCACAACACAAGTTAGGCCCGGTGTGTAATAAGGCCGTGGTGCAGACACCCTCTGATTTGGGGTCGGCCTAAATGAATTTTTAGTTTCCTTACTGCAGATTTGCAGCGACTGACCGAGGAAAGGACGACAGCACTGGGAGGTTCAGGAGAGAGACAGAGACAGAGAGAGAGAGAGAGGGGGGAAAATGAACGGGTCCGGAGTGCCAACACTATTTGTGCATGTGCAGCACATTGAACCGTTCGAGACGGAGTGACCCGTCCCGCCGTCCCGAGGGAATCACCGTACACTATATAAGGAACAAAACACACAGCGGCGGTGCCATGCAACCCGACTCTGAAGGGTTTTATCCCTCACACAATCAACATGCACTTTTTATCCATGACAAGAGAGCGTCCCTGTCATCGCTTACACCATAGCAGCTTGAAGAAACGCCTCTTTCCAGTGATGCGAAGCTTAATGTTATTGTGTTACTGACATCCTTACTGAACTCTTCCTTCCACATATCTCTCTGAGTTCTTCTGTAGTTAAACGCCTGCATGTTTTGTCGAGCATCTGGAGGAAAAAGGAGCTCCGGTGTGAACGTTTATAGTTAGTTTAGTCTAGTTGTTCACTTTTTTTTTATTTTTTTTTTTTAATCATTCCCATGGTTTGGTTTATTATTTAGCACACGAGATACAATTAGTTAAAGCTTTTTGGTTTTTGGTTCAATTGTACAATTTGTGCAAAAAAGTGATACAATTTTGTTCCTACGCGACCGTTCAAAAGTTTGGGGTGACTTTCTAACTCCATGATGGTTCCTGATTTTTATTTCTTTCTACATTGTAAAGG
>JAQMYJ010000011.1:24423386-24451436 GCA_030014305.1 Clarias laeviceps | reverse complement strand
GTTCTCCCCGTGCTTGGTGGGTTTCCTCCGTGTACTCCGGTTTCCTCCGACAAGTTTAAAGACATGCAGTATGTATTTTTTGTGAAATCTGACCAACTTTTGTTAAAAAACATCATTCAAGGTTTTGTTTTTTGTTTAAATCAGGAAAAATTCCATCTTCTAGAGAGATCTACAGTACTGTGTTAACGTCTTGAGCCACCCATTGTTTCTTCATATTAACCTATATAATTTACATTAAGTGAAAGAAATTGGATCAAATGTTTTGCTGCAAAAAGTGTCTAAAGATACAATTTCAAAATTCAGCATCACCAGTATATTTACATCACCGGCCTGATCATCTGTCACCACCTGCACCTGGTTCATGCCTTCAGTTAGATGTACATTTTTATGCTTGAATGATTCGGAGGTCACTGTGTGGCTTAACAAACAAAACAACATTCCTTTAAAACTGTTTAGAAAATGAGAGTCCTTCAGGAAGCCTGGAGAACTATTCCTCAAGACTACACTGAAATACAAGGAAGTCCAGCTCTTTAAAAGCAAAATCTGAAAAAATTGTGGGTGGCTCAAGTCTTTTGGACAGTACTGTTAAGCCCCGCCCACGGAAATAAAGATTTACAAGATTTACAAAAAAAAAAAAAAATGAAATACATTTTTGTTGAAGGAAGGATGTGACATCTGATATGTTGACATTTTAACCATCAAAACCAAAATATACACTCTGTACCTGCCTGTACACTGTTGCTGCATCAGTACACGTATTCACAAAGATCTGGATGCCATGAACGAGGACACTTTTGACGCAAGTCTGATGCTTTTTGTATTAAAAAAAATACTCTGAAAATATTCTTCCACCACAAAGAATGTGGTTAAAGAAAAAAATAATTACAATTTCAGACATTCGACCTTGCTTTGACCTTGACGCTTGAATCTAATCAGTTCATCGGCTGGCTGCTAGACAAGTAGTTCCATATAGATTTACCAAAAAATCTCACCCTTATCGCTCTTACTTACATGTATATAAAGACAGACGCCAAGACAATCGGAAAAAACACCACCTAGAAGCGAAGACTCCAAAATTGATGAAAGCAGTCTTCACATTAATACATTATACATAAATTAGCTTATTCCAGCCCTAACAGTACACTTACTGTAAACCACCCAGGTATTTTCGTTTCCCCTTGTGCGACCGAGGTGACTCTTACCCCTTGGGGCGTGGCTCCACAGGGCCTTTGGGGGTGTGCTGTGGTATCTCAGCTGTGGACGTTGGCAGCATATCTTTTGGGTGCTGTGGTTTGTGGGATGGGACTCTGTTTGTTTGGTTGCTCGATCAGATTGATGCCAGGTTGGCAACCTTGAGCTCTTCGCCCGATTGACTTTTCTCTGGGATTGGACCGGGAGGGGTTGGCCTTTGGCTCCCTTGGGCATGGGTGGGCCTTGGGTGCTCATGATCCTGTCACCAGTTTACTGGCATATAATTGATGATCAAGGTTGTTCATTTCACCTGGCAGTGATGTTATGGCCGATCGGTGGATGTCAGATCTCATGAAGGGTTTATGTTAGGGTACGTTAATGTGGCTATGTAAGGAATTGAACTCTTGGGTGGTGTGCTGTTGTAGGAAAATAATCAGCGACAGTGTGCTGTGATGTGACGTGATGCGAAGCAGAGGTTTCTGACTATAATTTTCTTTTTATTATTTTTCAATAACTTTGTGTCTTGATGTGTTTTATTCCGCTTTAAACTACAGCAATTTTTATCGTACCTTTCATCTGTTTATCGTTACCCACGTAAGGCTGGGAAACATTCCCAAAACAAGTTAGTTGACTGTATCAGATATAAAATGTTGTTCTCTTACCAGCCTTTTAAAAAAAAAATCTCTCTTGTAGTTATTAAGAGGAAAAAAAAAAACCTTTATCGAAAAACTGCAAACTGTACACGTTGGGAAAAAAACGACTTCAGGAAAAGATTCAGTGGCTTTTTCTCGGCATATGAATCAGCGCTGAGAGTAAGGTAAAGGGAGCCTTGCTATCAGCTGGGTTGGTGCGATTAAGTGGCTTCTGAAGAGGGTGTGGGGCGCGCATTGTGTGAGCTTTGTGCAGCTGGAGATTGGGAAAACAGGCGTGAGCCGCGGAGATAATTTCACAATGAAGCGAGTGTAGCTGCTGCAAACACATTACACACATTACACACATTGCCGTTTCATTCGGCCTACGCACGCTCCATCATTTAGACATCTAGATTACACCGGGGTTACGTCAGGCTAATCATTTAGGCCACGGTTTGATATCAGGGGACTGGATCGGTCCGTTTCGGCTGCTCGCCGGCTAAGTGGTGTCGATGTTTGAGTAATTAAGGAACAGACTAGACAGGTCAGTATAACACACTGTTTCTATCAAAAGTTTGAGGAAAAAGTGGTCTTTTCCTAGCTGTCTTCACACTTAGGTGAAAATGACAAGTTTCAGTCAGGTTCTTCTAAAACTGACTAATGACGTATTGCACTCTCTTGACTTCATCTCTACATTTAATACAATTAATTACAACATCCATCCAGATCTTCTTAATCATGCAGCGGAGATTCCAGATGAAGCCAGTTTTCTCTGGTTTTGGTTTACCCCAAGTCTCCATTCTGGGCCCTGTTTTGTTTCCTTTACATTTGTTGCCACTGGGTAAAACCTTGATAATTTGATATCATTGAGATTAAATGTCTAAAGTTGATTCCAATTTGCATTTGGTTGCTGTTTAGAGGGAAATCTTAATATGCAGTCCAAAGAGGTGCTGATGCAAGAGAAGGACAGCATCATTAAGGTGAAAAAACATTATTGACAACCTGAGACCTTTCTTCTCTAACCTGCAGTATCTACTGTAACTACACAGTTGGGGTGATTTTTTTTATCAACCCTGGAATTCATTAAACAAATAAACTCTGAGATCTGGAGATATGAGAGGTGTTCATGTCAAACCGGGACTTTTGATTGTGCAGAATAACAGAAAACAGAAAAATAAACAGTTTTTATGAGCATAAAAACTCCCTTTATTTCTCTATATAATCTCCTGCTAGACTAATGCAATTATCCCAGCATTGGATACCATCAAGGTAGACAGTTTTCTCATTACGGTGGAGCCATGATCGGACCGACCAGCTTCATGTCTGAAACTCCTTTAATGGCCCAAACATGTGGAAATGGCTTGGAGCGAGGTCAGTACTGTACGAGGGATGGGCGATAACTCCCAGCCGAGTTTCTGTAATGTGCAAGTGGTGTTGGTGAATGATTGTGTGTACAGTTCACACGGACAGATGCGCGTCTTCCGTAAATTGCAGGCAAGTTATCCATCTTTTTAATAATTTTTTTTAGGATCAGGCATTCCAATCGCTGAATGCTCACAGGTCTAATGTTTTACTGCGAGTCTCATCACCGTACTGAGCTTGAAGTCTTCTGTAAATGTCAATCGCTTTTACGCCTTCAATCGCTAGTCTCGATTTGACTCGAATACCCCTTACATCATGGCTTGCTTGTTTCAATTCCCTTTACATGGGTGTTATTCAGGCGTGTTAACGTGCCTTGCCCTGAGAAAGAGATCTGTCTTTTTAATCTCTCAGCTGGACAGCGCTCTGGTCAGCTTCATCTGCTATACGAGTGCTCTAGAAATGAATCAAATTAAACTGTTTAATTTGATCAACAGTATCTTCATGACCTCCAGTGATGATGAGGACAAAATGGCGCTACTTGAAAAAAAGATAAGATTTCGGGAAAAACAAATTGTTCATATTCGTGGAAATTCATGTCAATCTGATCAGAAGTCAGGTATAGTTTTAAATCTTAGCACATCGCCAACCTCTCTCTCTCTCTCTCTCTCTCTCTCTCTCTCTTTTTCAGCTGAATTGGCAAAACCAACCACTTCCTCACGCTTTGTCGCTCACGTCTTTCATCATCTCATACCCCAGTAGTGCGCGCGCACACACACACACACACACAGAGCACACACACAAACACACACCTGCACATACTATTTTTACAGAGGGGGGGCGTTTCCACTTAACCATATACGAGTATAATTCAGTGCTGCACCGCCTACACTGCCCCAAACCTCAACCTCTGTCAAAACTTTTCAAGAAAATCTACAGATTTCTACAGGCTTGATATTTTCAGGTAAAAATGCATTTTTCCTACATGGGTGCCTAGGAACCTTCCCTATGATATCAGATGTCTGAATCTTCTTTCCTTCCATCATACCCTCCTATTCACAGTAACCTCTGGACTTTTTTCATGTTTTATTACCTGGAACGGAAATAAATCAAGGAACAATGTTAAACACATTTTTCCACCAAACTGCTACCTCTTCATTATTATTAAAAAAAAAAATTTTAAAGATATTTTTACAATCTTGCTCTCGCTGCTTGATGATAACTTCTGCTTCATAAAGGCAGATAAATAAAAAATAGTTTTTACAATCTCAAGACTGACTATTTAAAATAAGATTATTACCAAAAAAAAAAAGTCCTGATTTTGCACTGATTTCCACAAGATTTTTTTTTTACACACATCTTATTTATTCTCACTTCAGATTCATTTTGCACATCATTCATTCGGTCCACATTAGATTTCTTTTTTTCCATGATTCATTTATTCCCATGTGTGATTCATTTGACAATTGATTCAGTCTTTTTTTTAAGATAAGATTCATGTATTATTTAATGCCCTTGCAAAAGATTGGCACCCCGTCCATGGTGAACCCCACCTCGTGCCCTAAGTCCCCTGGGATAGGCTCCAGACCCCCTGCGACCTTATATAAAGCAGTATAGACCGTGAGTGAGTGAGTGAGTGAGTGAGTGTATTAATTACATGTGCGTTCAATTTTGCATATGATTCTTTTGCACACAACTTGTTTATTCACACTTCTACATTACAAATTTGCACATGATTCATTTATTTCCACCTCTGATTCCTATTTTTGTCTAATTCCATTTAGATTTTTAATAAGGGATTCTTTCTCAGATGATTCATTTGCATGACTTATTTTCTCATTTTGTGCTTCATTTATTCCCAAGTGGTTCATTTTGGACACGATTCATTTATTTCAAACAAAAGTTTATTTATTTATTTTTTTAAATACATGATTCATTCAGATTTATATGTGATATTATATATACATATATATGTGTTTATTTTCTGATTCTTTTACTGTATTTTTGCCTCATTCTGTTTACACAAGATTATTTAACTTTCGCCTGATTCACTTATTTTCAGCTGATTAATTTGACAAATGATTTGTTTATTTTCACCTGATTCTTTTTACACCTGAAGAATTAAATTTACCTCTCTAAATCTCTTTAATCTCTAATTCTTTTTAAACACGATTCCTTTTTTTCACCTGATCAATTTAAACCTGATTATTATTATTTTCTTTTACATTTGATTAATTTACATTTTTGTCATGCAATGCTTTTTTGCTCGAGCTTCATTGTTTTTCACTTGATTCTTTTTTTTTTTTTTTTTTTTTTTTTACAAATTATTAATTTACTTCCACATGCACTTTCTTTAAATATTCCAGACATTTATTTTCACACGATGCCATGTGGATACCCGGGTTCATATGTGGTTTTTCCAAACATGTTGAATTGTACTTTCACATGTATTTCATATATAATCACCCACTTCTCAGGCCTTCTCTTTTATTGCACATTTTTTACATTATTATTCAAATCTCTGGCCAGTTACGGTGTGTATAAATTCATTCTGAGTAATTTGCATGCATGCTCTCTAGTGCAGATGTTTAGCTACTGTGATGTCTGATTAGCTTTAGCAAATAGCCCAGTATCTGACCAAAACTTCAGCCCAAAACTGTGTGCGCAACCGAGAGATTTGATGTCACAGTGATTGTCATCTATGAGTTTCTAACTGAATTTATCTCGTACTTGGAGCGGATGGTTGAGTCTCTCAGGAGACGGGTCGACCTCTGGCAACTGGATCATGATGCTCTGTACCTCAGGCACACCCAGAGACAAACACAGCGCTGTTCAAGCTCCTACTCACTTGTGCAAAAATAAATAAAATAAATAAAATAAATAAATAAATAAATAAGCAGACAGTTTTACTCAAAACACATAATCACAATGTCCTACATCAGTGTTTTGGAAAAAACTTTTTCCAGATTGCTGACACTGGAGACTCCTTCCACTAATGTTTGAGATTTGAACAATTCCTTAGAGAAAACTTATACGCATTAGAAATGATAATGTATCGCATTAACATCAACCTGCGATTTGCGTTATGCAAAACTGATGTTACAGAAAACATAAGCACAACATAATTTCAAAATCACTGCAGAAAATTGTCCATGACGTATAAGAACACGAAAAGCAAAAAACGTCTCAGACTCCTGACTTACAGTCGCACTTATTCCTCAAGCAGCTATTGATTAAAGGTGCGGTCCTCACTTTTTAAAATCCTACCCAGGTGTACGTGACATGTTTACCGACCCGTCATGGTACAAGCTCGATCTGTGAGCCGCCGCCCACCTCATTGGGGTGTTTGTATTGCAGTTAAGTCCTCATATACTTGGGAACTATTAAAGATTAACCCTTAAATATGTGAGAAGAAATTGGCAATTGTGCTTCAAGAAAGAGATTCCCTAGTAGTGTGTGTGTGTGTGTGTGTGTGTGTGTGAGAGAGAGTGAAATGAGTTTTTTTTTTTTTTATCAAGGTCAAATAAGACTTGAGATTCGAGAACTTTGTGCAACCAAAATGAATTTGTGAGTATATTAGGAAAGAGATGCAAAAAAAAAAAAAAAAAAAAGATTGTGCCAAAAGTGTAGAGTAAAAAAAAAAAAAAACAAATCATGTGGAATAAAATGGGAATGGGATTCAAATTCATCTAATAATTTTGAGCAAATTTGAACAAAAGGAATTTTATCTTTTTATTTTCCCACAAACAACAGGATATTTAAATTAGCTACATGACTAGTAAGAAATTTTATTTAAATTATAAAGCATGTTTCTGCATTTATTTATTTATTTATTTATTTATTTATTATTTATGTATTTATCCTTTATACTGCTTATCCTGCATACAGGGTCTTGGAGGCCTGGAGCACAAGGCGGCATAAACCCTGGACGGGGTGCCAATCTATTGCAGGACACGCGCACATACACACTCATTCACACACTACAGGCATTTTAGAAATAGCAGTTGGCCTAATCTGTATGTCTCTGGAGTACACAGCTGCAAGGGTTAGGGTTGGGTACACAGTGCTAACCGCTACGCCATCAACAGAAATCATGGGGCGTGTAAACGATGCACTCAGTGTATATTTGTATATTAAATAAAAAGTTAATTGTCTCAAATATATTTTGTATGTACAGCATTGAGGAATAATGTGGTGTGTGTGTGAGAGAGAGAGAGAGATTTCCTTGTCCCAGTGTATCGCAGGGCGAGGCAGTGCCAAGGCTACACACCTGGAGTGGTCTGACTGGTTCGTGCCAGCTCTCCCCTTCTCACTCCTTGTATTTTAACTCTCTTCCTCCTCCTCCTGCTTTTCTCTTTTTGTCTATCCATCTATCTGTCTGTCTGTCTCCCTCCCTGCCTCCAAGCCTACTGCATGAGAAGGCAAGGAGAGGAATGTGATCTAACCACATACTCCGATATTGAGATGCCTCCCCCTCCCCGTCTCTCCCTCCTCGTCACTCCCTCTCTCTCTCTCTCTTTCTTGACTCCTGTGATATCTCTGCCAAGCCGGAATGTTTTTCCTAGCCTCTCCTACACATTTTCACATACACACACATCCCTCTTCATCTCTCGTTTTTTTTTTTTTCCCTTCTTCTCTGGCTCTCCCACATGCTCCTCTCTTTTTTGCACTCCTTTCTCTTCTTTATATTCCATCTCCCGTTCCTGTTTTTCCCTCCGTCTACCTCTTTCTCATTCGCTGGATCTCGCTTTCTCTCACACTTCATGGCAGGGTAGGTGGGAAGATTCAGCCCACCTCACATACACGCACACACTCACTCACACACACACACACACACACACACACACAGACACTCATGCTGTCTCGTGTCTCAACTTGCATGCGTGAGGTTGTTATCCAATTGCTCATGCCACTGGTTGGAGCTGCACCCATTGCCTCTCCATCACTGCCATACACGCGGCGTTTACGAAACACACTCTCGCAGCGCACATCCTCGCAGCTCCTCGCAGTTGCCCATTCACTCTGAAAGTGGTCAGAAAGTGTTGATTAATTTTCTGTCAATCAAATCCCATTCTGTCATTAAAATCACATGATGAATTGACAGAGTCTTCAGTAAACGAAGGAAACCGATGATAAATGTTAAAGGAGGAGGAGTCAGCGATACTGACGAAAGATGCTTCAATGCTCCTTCAGAAGCTCCGCCCCAAAATTCACAGATGGGCACTGGCATCTGGACTAGCTGACCAATATGGCCCATCGCTTATATCTTTGAAAATATGAGCGATGAGTGTTGCAGTTTTTTATTTCACCTGATGGTGGCAGCAGACTGCATTAACACTTGCAGATGCCAACCAGATGCCAACTACGGGAAATTTGGGAGCAGCAATTAGGCTAACCTGCATATCTTTGGAATGTGGGAGGAAACCGGAGAACCCGGAGGAAACCCACCAAACATGGGAAGAACATGCAAACTCCACACACACACACACACACACAGGTGGGAATCGAACCCGAGGCGACAATGCCATCGTGCCGCCTACTGCGTTAACACATGAATTTGATTGATTTATTAATGATAATGTATTTAGTAGTTTGCCGAAAGTCATAGCAAAGTGAAAATGACACACATCACAACAAAATAAAGGAGACAATGAGAGAAACAAACATGGCACAGAACATCACCAGAGCTTTCCAGTAGCTTCCAACCATCAATTGTAGAAAAGCCTTTCAATGAATAATTAAAAGAGTCAGATGTTATCTGTCCTGAAGAGATGAACAAATATATGAAAAAGATGTGAGCATCCTGTGTATCATCAGCTGATGCCCTGCTGCAGTTCTTTACTAAAATTTATTCATGACAGATTATTGTAACGAAAGGAAGTAATATCCTGGTGTTTGGCTATTCTGATGTGGTTTAATGTGGCTCCTGTTGAAAAAAGGTTTGGACACCCTTGAGAATGCTATATCGATATAGGAACGCAAATCATACGTGAAATAAGTGAAAAATCATTGTAGTTTGTCTCAAAGTCTTCCAAAAATATATATATATATTTAAAATATTTCACTTATTTTTAGGTTCCCTTTAGTGCCACCATGCTGAAAAGCATGACTGCACAAGACCTCAAGAGGTGGGTTGTAGGGTCTGGCTCCAGGATGTTGGTAGAAGATCCTTTGGGTGCTCTGGGTTGCAGGGTGGGGCATCTGTGGATCAAACTAGTTCCATCGGTGAACGATCAGATTGGAATTTGGAGGCCGGGTTCATGGCCTTGGGATCTTTTCCTGCAGGACCTTGTGCATGGTGGTCTTTGGTGCATTGGGTGTTCTGGTGCCTTTTTATCAGGATCAGCATTCTGGCGATTTGGGCTTTTTGGCTCAATTGGACCGAACAGACTGGCCTTTTGTGCGAGCCATACTGTATAAGTGATAATTGTTAATGTGTTAATGTTACAGCTGATCGTGTGTAAGCTTCATCTCCAGTTTCTAACGTCTCTGAACTTTTCACAAAAATGGTTTACTTTGTAGAGTCGCTATAAATTAGAAACGAAACCTTTGTGAAAGAAATAACTTTCGGTTTTGTTTCAGCTTTCTGCCTGTAAGATGATTTTGAGATCGATCTATAGATATATGATATGACAAAGAGATTTACCATGTATAACATAATTTCAACAATTCTCCATCAATTTTCCATCATTTTCTCCTTTTCCCAAATGTAACACAAAGAAAGTGTGTTATACAAAACATAAAGTATGCAGCTAACAAGTGACTATAGAGTCTCATTCCTTTATACATTTAACCCTAAATTCTGTATTATAACTGTCTGACCTTTCTCATTTAAAACATGGATCCATGAGGGTGAGATATTTGTGCAGCTTGTGTCTGGGCGTTATCTACTCATCTATCTGCTTAGACTCATCAATTCAGCCTCGGTGTCACAAACTCGATAAGAAATATTGAAAAATTGTCATAGTGGCCATCTTGCCTTCAGGAAAACCCAGTCCTTCATTATTGTGTGACTGTTTGTGGGAGGGTAATCTTTACATTTCGCCACAGCTGCTCAATAATTGGGTTTGTAAATTACCCCGTGCCATATTTGTGCTGACAAGTCGTTTCTGAGCTGCTTCTCGTGCATATGGTGGTATGTTTTTCTTGTTCTTCTGGCAGGATGTGTGCTGCAGATTGACAGTAGAGCCATATGAAGGTTATTGGTTTGTACCATCGCCCCGTTAATGTGGGTTTACTTACAGGAAGCTTACCCAGCTATCTCGCCACATCTCTGGCTTGCACCGATCGATAATGTGTTCTTTTTGTCTGCTCGAATTGAGTAATTTTTGTTTTTCTCGTCAACCTGATAAAAATGTTTTGTATAGAAGAAGCGCTGACTATGTGGATGTTCCAGACCACTCGCCATGTCCTGTAGAAAGCATCTTGGGGGGTTGTTTTTTTCACGCGTAACCACCAACAGCCCCAGTTTTATATGCAATCAGATAAAAACAGTTAAAAATGTATCTACTCAGGAGTTAAACTATTTAAATAATCAGTTGCTGAACAGATTTATTTTATTTCCGAGGTGTTAAAACAAATAGTTTTTCACAACAGATGTTCTATAACATGTCTGTAAATAGATAAAAAAAATATAGTATGAAATGTTGTAATAAAATACAATCGGGTTGGAGCTGTGGAAGTGCTGTCGTATAAGAGGAATAAAACATTTCAGAATGTGCTGTTATGGCAAAATAATCATCTTTAAGGTGGATCTGATTCATTACGCCATATTACCGTGGATCATTTTCCTATAACAATAAGCTCCCAAGAGTTTAATTCAATTCCATTTATGGTATATTTACTCAGACGGTGGCTTAGTGGTTGGAACTGTCGCCTCGCACTGAGGGTTCGATTGCCGCCTAGGGGTCTGTGTGTGTGCGTAGTTTGCATGTTCTCCCCGTGCTTGGTGGGTTTCCTCTGGGTACTCTGGTTTCCACTCTTCCTCAGAGAGAAAAAAGGGTGACATGTTCAGGGTAAGCTTAGATGGATATAGAGTAGATTGTCCACATCTTTTGTTAAGAGCCAAGGCCATGACAAAGCACTTCAATTAATTAATTAACAGCATAGCAGCTTGTCAATAACTAAATATTACAAAAAGTGTCCTGATTAAAAATTGCCAATTGCACCTTTAACAAATTGCAAAAACAGTTTGAGTAATGTTACTGCATATAAAGTTATATAATTAAACTTATTACTACCTTTGATATATTACAACATTTGCTGATTAAAACCTTACTGATTGGTACCTTTAATGAATTGCCAAATTCGATCTACTGAAGTTACAGATAAAAGCAAAAAACGATTTATGTAAAAGCATACAAAATTTAGGGAAAGGATTTGTGCAGGTACCTCCACTTTCTCTAACGTGTCTGATTTGACCAATCAGCTAATTACCCAGCCATTCACAACTTTAAAACCTTTAAAACCTTTAAAGCAGGGAAACTCCAGGACTGGGACAGGGAACCACAGGTCTCATATGATGTAGTGCTATATCCGGACTATAATCACCCCTGGTGGCTGCCAGTGGCCCGTGGTAGAAAGAGGAGGTCAGTGGTAGAGGCAGCCATGAGTGCCGTGGTGGTGTTGAGGGACTTAAATAGACTCATGTGTTTGGGCCTTGCCGGGCACGACGGGGTGTGGCAGCTCGGACCCTCATTGAGCTCCTGGGCACAGCCTCTGCTGGCCGTCGCCAAAACCTCCCGCTGGTAAAATGGGCTAGTCCGCCGCTCCCTTCGCTACTTTCATCACAATGCCAAAGTGAAACAGACTCGTGGTTTGCAAAGCACCGATCGCTCCGGTTACTCTAGGAAGTGTCTCGATCCAGACTGCGCCAGTGGTATTTATGATTTGCTCACTGTATGCTAGCAGACAAGTGTCAAAGGTCAGCAGCAATGCATCGTGTTACATAAGGAGAATGAAAACATGACAGTGCTAATAAAGGTTCCGAGCTTTTCCTACTTTTCATCCTCTTTGATGGTACCATCAAGGAGACATCTTTATACCTTCAACAATAATTCAAGGAACTGGCAGAGACCACTTTCGTGCTTTACTGTAAAAGCCGTCCTTTTCATGAGACATCACAACGGGACTTTTGATGAAATTTCTGGTGAATTAAGCTGTAAAACTGATTGACATTTAGAGTACGCTTAGGTGTTCAGTTGCTTAGCCACAGTAAAACATTTGAATGGTGCAAACATTTTTTTAAAGCATGATCCTTGAAAATCGACAGATAACGTGTTGCTAACCTTTGGAAGAGACACATCTGTCTGTGTGAACTCACTCACTCTCACTCATCTTCTATACCGCTTTATCCTGTATTCAGGGTCGCGGGGGGCCTGGAGCCGATCCCAGGAGGCTTAGGGCACGAGGCAAGCTACACCCTGGACAGGGTGTCAATCCATCGCAGGGCACACACATACACACACTCACACACTCGGCAATTTGGGAATGCCAATTAGCCTAACCTGCATATCTTTGGACTATGGGAAGAAACCGGAGGAAACCCACCAAGAACATGGGGAGAACATGCAAACTCCATGCACACAGAGACGGGAATTGAACCCGGACCGTGGAGGTGCGAGGCGACAGTGTTAACCTCTGTGTGAGCTGTACTTGATAATTCAATAACACCACTTTCACATTACAGGAACTCGGCTGGGAGTTATTGCCACTTGTTCTAATATATTGCACAATCAAAAGTCCTGGTTTGACTTGAATGCAAGAGTTTCCCTTGATAGTACAACAAGAAAAAGCACACTTATATATCTTTATTTCTGAGAGTGTACAATGCACAGAAGAAATGTTCAGAATTCCCAAAGAAAATTAGAGCAGTTTTCATTTAGCTAGACATTATTTGGAGTCATGATGATTGACATAAAAAGTAATAATAAGTGCATCTAATGTTTTTGTGTTACTCAAAAAGCAATTTTTTATTGAGCAGATAATGTCAGCTGTTAGCTGTTAGCTGCTAATGCTTATAATCAAGCAAACCCGAGGTTAGCATAACCTACAGAAGCTAGCTAGAGCATTACACGAATATTATTAGCATAAATCCATGTTTCTTAAACTATCTTCTCAAAACACTTTAATGTAAAGGTAAGGAAAAAAAATCCTGCTTTGGATTTCAAAAAATGTGGTCTGGGTCTTTATCTCACATATCTGTTATGAAGTTCAGCCTTGAACTCTTCATGTCCTGTAACTGTAAAGAAACGCAAAAAGACAAAAACACAAAGGTGACTGAAATGATGAGGTGAAACAGGTTGGACGTATTTTCATTGGAATTTGTGCTGAAAAGGTGGCTCAGAGTTATTTTGAGTTTAAAAAGACAGGGATTTTAAAGGGATACCCTGGAGCTGTGGCTAATGCAGGCGTGTTTTTCAGGGGAAAGGGGCACGTTAGAGAAAAACAACTTCCTTAAAGGAAAACATGTCTAAAAATTTAAATCTGATTTAGTTTTCCTCTTTTAGATCAAAGAAATGCTAAGACATTTTTATTACACTAACATTTAGCCACAGTTGCTAGCATGTAAGGAAAGATTGAAGCTAAGATGTTAGCATCACAAAAACCTGGTGATGGTAATATAAAGCAAAAATGATTACACAATTACACAAGTTTCTGGCACCATAGCTTGTGCTGATATGTAAAAAATGACAAAATGTGATAATATGCAGCCATGTTAGGCATTAAACTAAGCTAATGCTGTTATATGATGTTTTATTACACGTTAGCTGTATTAACCTAAAATAGTTTTGCGCTACAAATGTGTATTGGCTAATCAGCAGTACATGAGGTAAGCGGTATCTTGTGTTCCTTTAATTGTTGTTAATATCGGAGACTTAGATAAGCGACGCCGCATGTTTAATTTTAGCTTTTTGCCCCCCTATATGTGCAAACTATGTATGGAACGTTAATAGCAACAATTTGACGCCAAAATTTTAGCGTTTAATGTGTTAAACTTTATGAAGAAAAGTGAACCAAATAAATCAACAGTCTAGTACAGAGCCTAGCGCGTAAAATGTTAATCACAGGGACAAACTACAAGCGAGACAAGAAAAGCTCAGTAACGAAGATAACGTTAAGATTTTTTATTAAATAAACAAAGAGCATATGCATTTGTTAATTTTAACAAAGTTTTAATATATATACAGAGTAACAGTATTATAATGGTTGTTCAAGTCAAACTGGGACTTTTGATTGTGCAGAGTAACACAACACAGTAATGAAAATAAAACTCCCAGCTTTGTCGTATTTCTCAAACTAAATCTTTATTAACATCAGGTAAAGATGCCCACGCTAGGTTATTCACAATGAAAGCAACGAAACTTGTGTTATGGGAAAATAATCACCTTTGGTGCAGGAAAAGTGACTGGATAAACCATATCGATTGATGAATGATTACTTACTTTGTTTACATTAAAGATTAAACATAATGTACATTATTTATTCATTTACAGTTACATCTACAAAATAATTTTTTTCTGATATTTTTTTCAGACATGAACAGACATCGCATCATTGATCGCTCTTTGTTTTTTCTTTCTACACAAAATTCAAATAAACACTTTCATCCTGAAGACTTTCCTGCAAGGGAAAACTTACAAGGGGCATTCAAGTAAAGACAGGACTTTTGTCACAGTTATTAGAGTAAAAACTCACTTTATTTCTCTATATAATCCACTGCTACACTAATACACTTATCCCAGTGTTTCATTAGTGCTTGGATACCATCAAGGTAGAAAGTTTTATAAGATTTTCCCTGCTTCACGTCTGAAACGCTGGCCTCCCAGGAACTCCTGTAATGCCCCACACATGTGGAAATGGCTTGGAGTGAGGTCAGGACTGTAGGGGGGATGTGGCAATAACTCCCAGCCGAGATCCTGTGGTGTTGTGAATGACTGCGTATACACAGACAGATGCATTTCTTCTGCAAGTTGGCGACATTGATTTTCAATGATCAAGCGTTCCACTTGCTGAATGTTCACGGGAACGACTGCAATGAGCTCTGAGCCACTTCGGCTGGGATCGTCATTCACGTTTCTTTAAAACGTTTGCACCGTTCAAATGTTTTACTGCAGTCTCATCACCATATGGTACTTGAAGATTGCTTGAAATGTCCATTGTAAAAGTCCCAGTTTGACTTGAACACCCGCCTTGTACATTATGCTTAATGCAGCGTATGTTTAGAAGATTTAGAAAGCGTATACAAGTCTTGTTTAGTGTGCTTATGTATTTGCTTTAACCAGGGTTGCCAGATCTTCTTTGATAAACAGCGTTGTAAAAAAAAAAAAGCTGCCATTTTTCCATTTTATTAGCCAGGTGGTTAAAACTTAATAATATGTTGAAGTATTTTGTTGTAAAGTAGCTCAGTTCTACTGTAAAAACACACATGATGCTGATTTACACCTGATACTGGGATATTATTATTATGCAGAAATCCTCCTTCAAATGCCTATGTACTGTATGAGGACTAAAATTTCATATTTCAAACTAAAACCAGATCTTCCTTGCTGCTGCAGCATTTGTAGTATTTAGAACTGTTTAGTACGTCTGTCCCTAGACGTCTCAGACCCAGGAGTCTGTTGCTAAGAAAAGGCCAGAGCAGTGAACCTGTGTTGTGTGAGGACAGGAGCTTGGTGAGGTCGGCCTGGGCTGGAGCAGCCGGAGGGGAAAACAAGATGGTTTCTTTGGCTTAGAGGAAGCCTTTCATTATGAGTCTGGCTGCCTTTTTGGGTCAGAGGTTGTGCGCAAAGTGCAAAGTGAGCCCTGCAGGAGGGATTTGGGTGCTGAGGCAGGCTAGGCAGCTAAATTTGGCCCTGTATTATAATATAACTCGTGATCTGCTGAGAGATTTGTTGTTCTTTTCTTATTAAAGGTTATTTCTAAGGTTAAGACTGTGTGATACTGTATGAATGATGTGATGCGTTCTTCATGTCAGATTATATGATAAACATCATCTAAAGATAGATGAAAGTCAGTGCACAAAGAAAGTGAGCTTGAGGTTATCATTTTTATCCTGTCCATTAGCAAGTTGTTTTTTTTTTTAACGTTTTTTTTTCACAACATTGTTGTGTGTAATCGTATGCCGAGGTTTCTAGATGAGTGTCATTTTCTGAGACGCTGCAAGAATTTTGTCGTCAGTCAATTTATGCTTCTTTAAAACGCTAATCCAGTGTCGCATTAGGATTTTAAATACCATACTGCATGCAACTGAGTTTAATGCGAGTACTTGAGAGATTAGGAGATGTTCAGTTCAGTGTGCACGCTATGTGTATGTATATTTAGGCGTGTTTCAGTCTCTTATATAATATATGATTCAGGGAGGTGGGGGACGTCGTGTAGTGAACCCGGAGGACAGAGTGAAGTGGTGAGCTCGGATCACTCTGATGTGTTTTTTTTTATTTTTATAGCAGCTAATCGGGCTTCACAACTGCCTACAGAACTGAAGAGGAGAAGAGATCGGAGGAAAGAAAGAAGGAGGAGGAAGAGGAGGAGAACTGACCAAACTAGAGTTCTTAAAGTCCTGAAGTTTACCCTGACCTCATCTTCATTTGTGGATCGATAAACAAGGCCACATTGTGTTCAGTAGGAAACGTCTGCGAACACGCTCTCATTTGTTTCACACAAGGAGTTGCAATACGCGTTCACAAAAACATGCGTGCGCGCGCTCTCGCTCTCGAGCGCACCACGAAATAGCACCTTGTAGCTAATCATATAGTCCAGGACATGGGCGTCCTCCGGGAGGCGGCAAGTTAGGACTCAAAGCCAGCTGCCAGCGTGTATCGAAAAGCTCCAACTCTTTCTCTCTCTCTTTCTCTTACACACACACACACACATACAGAGGCTTAATTACAGGAGCATGACAAACAAATTTAGCCAGGATGCTAACCAGAGTGGAGGAGGCAGGAGGGAGCACGGAGCTGGCCAGGCAGGACCACAGAGCGGGGAGGGGGGTCTATTTCGGGCCGCGCCACTCTCATTACTTATCATAGTTTAAGTCTCGGAGCAAGCAGGCAACCTACAATTCAGCTCCCCAGATGGGCTCGTCCACCCGACCCTCCTACACCGCACCAACCCACGGCCGGGGCTTTACCTAAATATACAACACACATGCGCACCACCAGTGGCCTGAGACTTCAAGAGCACTAACCCCACAGCCAGTTCTCCATGGCACAAGGCACTTGCCTAAATTAACAATCAAGCACACACCCAGACAGCCGGGCAGAAGAGAGAGAGAGAGAGAGAACCTGAGGTTGATGAAGTGAGAGTGTTAGTGTGTGTATGTGTGTGTTTGTGCGTGTGCCTGTTTTGGTGAGAGACAGCCTGAGCACAGATTTGGTTCATTTGTAAAACTGATTATGTTTTTGGATGTTATATTAAACAGTAATCGTAAAAATATGTTAAATGTTTAGCTTACACATTTACTGTGTGTTTTTACTGCAGATGTTTCATGATGTTTTTTTTTTTTTTTTACTTATGCATAAAGTTTAAACAAAGTCAAATTGACAAATTTGAATAATTTTCTTTCTGAATCATTTTGCATGGCCTGGAGACACATCATGAACTGTAGCTCAGAGGTTAAGGCATCGGTCTAGTACCCCGGAAACTCCAAGCACGGCCCAAGTGTCCAGACGTATAATGAGATAAAAATGTAAGTCGCTCTGGATAAGGGTGTCTCCAAATGCCGTAATTTAAATGTAATGTAAATAAATGAAATCTAATTCTAACCCACTTAAACACCATGTTTAATGATTAGCATTGGAGATGAAACAGGTTAAATAAGGGAACTGGACATGGAGCCAATCTCTAAAATTTCACAACATTCCAACAAAAATGTCTGTTACAGAAGCAAACAACATAACAAATGCAATGACGTCTGTCAAGTGCAAAATTCTAACAAATATCTAAAAAAAAAATAAACAGGTCAACAGATTTCAATAATGATGTTGATTGGATTGCAAAATGTCAACAAACAAACAAAAATTATTAACAAAGACATCTTTGTTAATAATTTTTGTTTGTTTGTTGACATTATCATATAATGATAAAATACAAACAAACAAACAAACAAAAAGCACAAACTGCAACAATGTCTGTCAAGTGTGAAATTTTACAAAACAAACTCCAGCAGTTTGCCAGCAAACAAACACAGTTCAAGAATAATGCCAGTTATCTAGTGCACAATTTAAACAAACAAAAACAATTAAATGCTGTTGATGGCAAAATTCTAAATTTGGAATCGTAACAATTATGTCTGTCAAGCAAAAAATTTAAACAAACATTAAAAACAAAACTCTAATTACTGGCCAAATGCGAACAAACAAACAAAAACCCAGACAAATAAATTTCAAGGATTTCAGTCAATGGCAAAAGTCATATAAACAAACATACAAACAAACAAACAAATTGCAGCAATTATGTCTAGTTGACAAAATGCAAACAAGCCAAACTAAAAGGAATACATGTCAAGAATGAATTTCAACAAACAAGCTTTCTGGAATATTAACATTAACATTAATAAAGTCTAAAAAAAAAACATTGACTGTCCCTTTAAACTAAACACATACTAGGATGCATTTGTAATTAGTAAGTGTTTAAAAGGTTGTGGTGTGTTTGGTGTGAAGATTGTCGGTGTGTTTTTCCGCCTGAGCTGCAGTAGGTGTTCGGTGCAGCCGAAGCGTTTGACGTCGTGTTGGTGCGCTAACTAATGGGCGCTTGGCAGTTGTAGCCAGAGATCACCCACGGCCTCCACCACTTCCACCCACCATGTCCTCCATACAGCTGCTCTCAGTGAAACAACCTCACACCTCTCTCTCTCTCTCTCTCTCTCTCTCTCTCTCTCATATCAACCTATCCATCCCTCGCTCGTTTTCCCATCACGACATCTCTCTGTACACAATCTCTCTCTGGTCTGGTCATCCCACCCTCTACTCCTCTCCCTCTCCCTTTTTCTCTCTCTCTTATCCAAAATTGAGTCATATTCATTTTATTTTTCTGTATTTGTTCAAAGGATTCTTTGCTCCCTTCTGTCAATACATTTGAGTCCTCTCTCTCTCTCTCTCTCTCTCTCTCTCTCTCTCCTTATTGATTAAGCCTTTTCAATTGTTTGGTTTTACAAAGTGTTCTTTCCATAGTCCTCTGCACCACCCTGACTTTCAAAATGTAAACTTTTTAAGGATAAGGATCAGGGACGGATGTTTTTATTTATTTTTTTATTTTTTTAGATAAACATTGAGCATGTTTTCCAGTTGAGCTCAAGGTTCCAGCTTTCCTTTATCACATATTCTATTCAAGTTCTACTTTAAACCTTTTGTGAACTCAAAAATGTTCGCACTGGCATTGTGTAAGAGACAAATCCCTAACAAGAAAAGTTTGTTTCTTGTTAGCGTGTTGCTGTTGAACGTTAATGTTGTCTTTCATTTCCTGGACATCTTGCAGGACTTGTGGAAATAAACACAGCTTACTGTTCTGTACCTCTCCTCTCTGTTCAGAAGGTGCTGGTTCGTGTTCTGTAACAGCAGCTCTGAGAGGAGTTCCCGGCTTCTGGACAAATCGACTACGTTTCTATAGTAACAACTTCCCCAGGGTGTTGTATGATTGGCGATTAAGCATAATAATAGAAAATGTGTGTAATTGTTAATTTGAAGTTCTTTTTAATGGAGCTGCTTAATCATTGTTTGTGGAAGGAGTCTCCGGTGTCTACAGTAACTTCGAGAGTGAGGGGGGAAAAGGCGTATGAGGGACCGACTATTAACTGTCAGAGATGAGGGTCGAAGCAGGAAGTAAGTGCAGACTTTATTAAACATAAACAGAAGTAGTGTAAACAGTAACTATATATATACGTATATCGGCATAAGATCGAACAAACCGAACCGAATGGTGGAGTTGAACGTACGTTTGGGAATCGTTCAAAAATTGTTTGTGTCAGTGAAAAGCCAAGTGATGCAAATCAACACATCTTTTGTGGATTTTTGTGCATCTTGTGGAAGAAGAAAACGGAGCCACTATCTTCAGATGGTCAGCCGAAGTTAAGAGGCATCATAAATTAAGTTAAAGTAAGGTTTATTTATTTTATAATTTACTTAATTTACATGTTTTTTCTATGAAAAAAAAAAGAGATTTTGTTGGAATATCTGTAATATTGGTAATATTTTGGGTGGCTGGAAGAGATAATCTGCATTAACATTATTTATTTCATATGAGCTTTAATCAGATATGCAAAAAAAAAAAAAAACAAGCAAATACAAGCAAAAATTATTCTATGTCTATTTTACTAAAACAAATCAGGGCAACTTTTTAATGTACTTTATTATTTTTAATTAGTTTAAGCTATAAACATATTAATCTTACACATTTACTTAATTGACAATTCTGCCCTTTATATAAATATATTGATACACAAATGATTGTTTTGTCAGTGCATTCTGATTGTACGATTTTCTGATAGTGTGGTACGTTTCGTTTCGTTTGTAAGCCAGACTGACCTTTATGTGAAACTAGGCTGAGTGTGGAGGTCTGCATTGTGGCTCCTTTCCTCTCATGTGTGTTTTCAGGTTCACATTAGTTATAAATAGCTCAGGGAAAGCCTGTGACCTCTCAGTAGCACACAGCAGCTCACCTAAAGGTAAAGAGAGAACACCAGGACTCGTGATTTTACCTTCCTCTCAATCTTTCTCTCTCTCTCTCTCTTTCTCTCTGGGAACAAGTAAGACATTTTAAAAAACACATTGCCAATACTACATTTACATCCTCCTCCTCCTCCTCATCCTCCTCCGCCTCCTTCACCACCTCCTCCTCCTCCTCATCATCATCATCACATAACTTTTAAACATAGTGACCAACACATTAATAAGCTAAGAATTTGATTGGCACCAAAAGAAGATGGGCATCAGTCCTATAATTATACATAAATATAATTAGATATATTCTTGTAACTATGCACTAAATCTGTGTATCTGTATCACTATAATAAAACAGTCTATAGTACCAGTCAAAGGTTTAGACACAACTTCTGAGTCAGTGTTCGTTTGTTTAGTGATTTATTTTCCTACATTCTAGAACAATACTGTAGATTTCAAAACTATGAAATAACACATATGGCATTAGGTAATTAAGAAGTTGTTATTTTAAGACACGGACGTCAGCAGATCTAAGAACAGTATTGTGTCAAGTGCATTTGCAAAACCCATCAAGCACCATGATAAAACTGTCTCTCATGAAGACGTTTCTGAGAAAGCAAGACCAAAACAAGACTAAACCTCTGCTTTATTATTTGAGAAGTTCATTTATAGTTAAAAGCCTCGGAAATCACCAATTAACAAACAGATTAGAGCCGTTATGAAGGATTTACAGAGAATAAGTAGCAGATACATCTCAGTATCAACTGTTCAAAGGAGATTATGGTATATTTTGGACGCCTTCAGTATTGTTTTACAGTGTAGAAAGAAATAAAAATCAGGAAAAGTAAAAAGACAAAATAAAAAATTACAAAAAAAACATATATATATATATATATATACTGCTCAAAAAAATAAAGGGAACACTTAGTCCCAGTTTGACTTGAACGCCTCTTATATGTGTATGCATGGTTCAAGTCAAACCGGGACTAAGTATATATACTGTATATACACAATACTGCAAAAAATAAAGGGCAGTGTTTATTATTGGTGTCGGCTTAATAATAATGTGTTGCTTTAAAATGTTTATGCAGTTTATTAAAACAAACAAAACAAAAACAGTACCAATATAAACGAGTAAATAATAAAGGGTTTTTCATGTAGTGCAGTGGAATGTATTAGTCATATTTCCTGTATAATTGTACAGAAACTGGATTTAAACCTACTTTGTTCTCTAGATGTTCATGGTAACTATAATAAAGCATAATACTGACATATGTCTCTATGAACAATAAAGCCCCAGACTTTAGAGGAGGACTGAGAGACAGTAGACGTGGAGAAGCGTGACAGATTTATGGCTTGTGTTTTTGGCTTGCGTGTTGTTTTGAACATAGTCACAATGAAAACCTGTCCCTTCCCCCTCACACAACCCTGTCATTACTGACACCCTGACCTAAACACCGTGGTTGGGGGGGTGGGGGTGGTTTAGTCTGCACATATCTAACCCTTAAATCAGTGTTCGTTTGGCTCGACCATGACAACTAGGTCAGCATCCACACACACACACACACACACACACACACATGCACACTGAGATTGGTGTGAGTGAGCACAGGCTGTGATTTTATCTACAAGAGGAGAAAAGGGCCGGAACGTATCTGACATGACCGGCGCGTCAGAGACGGAGAGAGAGAGAGTGTGTGACGGTTAGATTTCTGTAGACTGATACGGCCGTGTGGCTTCTTTTCCTGCTGCACTTGATCTCAGACTGACAAAGTGAATCAGATTGAGTTTGGAAGACAACTCAAGAAGCAAAATCTTCCCATAACCCCATTTAACAGCGGTACTTGAAATCAGATTTATACAAGCAATGTCAAGCTCACTTACATCAGTTATGAAGAGCAGCACAGAATTACAGCACAGTGATTTTTTTTTGTCTGTATATCCGAGTTTATTAGGAAGCTGGGGTTCGGTCAGGCCTGATACGGTGGTCCTGAAGCAGACAAACCCTTAAAACTCAGGGCAACACAGTGCTTATATGGAAGCCTTGCTGGTGTGTGTTATCTTCAAACTGTGTATTCGGGTTTTCAGATATGTCAGGTGGAATGAAAGTTATCATTATTTTTATAACCTGTAAATTTTACCACTACCGGAATATAGGAAAGACACTGCAGAATGTAGAATTTTTTTTCGGTCATAAAAACATTCAAAAACAACCAGAAAAACATGCGATCATGTGTATTTGTACTATTTTTCTGTCTATGTGACCCATTTTATTGTTTTGTATTTTTTTGGCTCGGTCATGGTTGGGTAGTTGGTTAAATGAAATAAAATTCAGTTTATCATATTGCCTGTTTACTTCTGAAAAAAAGCATACTTTACTTCATACTGCAAAATCCTCAGCCCTACAGTATATATATATTTACAGAACCGCGGCCCAGGTGTGGTTCAGGGGTCTAGGCACTGGACTACGGTTTGGAAGGTCCCACGTTCAAACCCCACCTGTTGGGCCCTTAAGCAAGGCTGTTAACCCTGAACTGCTCAGATGTACAGTGTAATGAGATGAAAAACATAATTTTTTAGTTTCACAAATGTAAATTAAAAAAATTAGCAAAACAAATAATGTGTAAGATACTCTGAGTGATTCTTAGAGCTGAGGCTTGAGCTGCCGACCTCCTGATCAGTAGCCCAGAGCCTTAACCCACTGAGACACCACTTCCCCTGATTAAATCAGTTAATTAAGCGTGTTATTTGTCTCACAAATATTAGAAATGCTCCCAGGGATGGAGGCTTGTCATTTATTTTGTGCCATGAGTTCTTGATTGTGGTGATTTATATTGGTGTGCTTTTTTCTACAATGACATCTTAAACAGAGGGGCTTATACTGTATGTTGGCAATCTAGATAATTTAAAACTACTAACAAATACATAAAGGTGTTTAAAAAAAAAATATTGATACAGTGTAACTTTTTCTAAGGTGATGTAACATGTATGGATGGAGTCTCCAGTATCAGTGACTTTCCTACTTTGGATGAAATGAAACACTGGTGATGGGATGAATGGTTTAATTTGCTATAATAAGGATGAGAGGAGAAATAAATTTGTCTTGGATGTTTGATCTTAATGTTAGCAATAAATAAAATATCTAAAATGTAATTGTTAGCAAATGGTGGAAGATTGATGTAGGAAAATAATCAACTTTATTGACGACATGATGATTCACAATGTAAAAGGACAAAAGGAAATAGATACATGTGTGTCTGTGTGGGTGTGTATGTGTGTGTGTGTGTGTGTGTGTGTGTGTGTGTGAGTGTCATCTCACTCATTCCGCACATAAGGGGCGAAACGATAAAAGACACTGTGGAAATTCCCGGGTCCCGGCTTTTACACAGCGTTTGCACTTTCATTTCTCGTCCGCAGCTTTTGATCAGAAAGAGACACAGTGTGGCTTCATGGCATTGCAGTGCATCACACACTGGCATCTCTGTCCACCCTCACACTGGCCCCTGATCGACACACATGCACACACACAAGGGAAAGATGACCTGTTTAGATTAATGTCACTGCGTGTGAGAGTCGTGAGATGTTAAAGATACGAGCTGCAGCTAAAGTGTGTGATTCCAAGATAGGGTCACGCAGCAGAAGATGGACTTCACAATTTCCATTGTGACTGAGAGGGGAAAAAAAAAAAGAAGAAGAAGAAAAGAGTGGACGATTCTTCGAATGCTACATGGGGATGATAAGGTCATCATTTCTCTTTTTTCCTTTTTTTGTGTGAAGCTAATTTCATCTGAAGGACAAACACTTTGTTTAGAAACACCACAAAACGCCAAAAAGTTTCGTATCTGATAAACTAAAAACGACAATCTCGTTTGCTAAACAGGGTTCAGTCATGTAGTGTAGTGCAGGCCGCGAATTAGGAACTAAATGACAGGTTTTAAAAATATTCTAATTATTCAATAAACAAGTACAGCAAGACAAATTGCTGAGATATTAAACTATAATCTGCTAAGCTGTAAATAAATCAGAAAAAAATTGCTAAAGACATTGTTGTACAAGCATGTAAAATTAATTAATTAACCATATAAGTAAGTAAAAAAAAAAAAAAACTAATAAATGATATAAATTAATGACTTAATACATGAAGTTAGTGAGTGAGAAAATAAGTAACAAATAAGTAAATAAACACGTTAATAAACAAGCTACTAAGTAATAATCTAATCAGTGGTAGTCAGCAAGTGAATTAATATGTAAATTTCAAAAGTATGTACGTAAAAAATAACAAAAAAGAAAGAAGTGAGTTAGTAGGCAGGTGAAGGAGTAAGTTAGTAAGAAAATAAATAAATATACGATAAAGTAAAGTAAATAAACTGCATTTAAGGGAATGAGGAAGCTAATATGTTGGTAAGTTAATTTAAATAAATTCATTAATAACTAAGTAATTAATTAAAAAGAAACTGAATTAGTTAAAGCATTAATTAAACTAATGAGGGAGGTAAGTAGGTAAGTAATTAAGCAATTAAATGTATAAGTTAGTAAGAAATGTAATAACAATGAGCAAGTGAGTAAGTAAAGTGAGAAAAAAGATTAGTAAATGAGTAAGTAGGTTAGTAGGTAAGTGAATGAGTGAATATGTAATAAAGTCATTAAGAAATTAAGTGAGTGAATGAATGAATTAGTAAATAATTAGGTAAATGAGTAAGTAAAGTAATTAATAAAGTATTTAGTAAGTACACAAAATAAGTTACTAAGGTAATAAATTATTTTATATCATATTCTGTATAAAGAATATAAGAATATTAAAGAATATGTAACTCCCTAAATCTGTGTTCTGACTGGTTTGTATATACCGACCTGATATAAACCTGTATGTGCATGTGATGTGTCTTTCACTGAATATGTGCATTATTATTATTATTATTAGTAGTAGTGTAGTAGTGTAGTAGTATTATATGAACAGATTAATATCTGGTACTGGAGCTTTTTTAATCCCCTTTGCTTCCATCCTGTTAAACATTTCTTTACCTCCTGACCTTGTGCATTTATATTGTGTAGCTCATGTGAAAAGACACTATGCTTTCTCTCTCTCTCTGTCTCTCTCTCTCTTTCTCTCTCTCTCTCACACACACACACACACACACACACACACACATTGCTCACACTCGGATTCTGGTGTGTTTTGTGTGCTGTATCTCCTCTCCGAGCCCTTCCTCCTGTGTGTGCTGCTGCTGTTTGGCGTTTGTACAGCTGCTTCTGCGTTTTTATTTTAACAGGTTTTAATGTTAAACAAGAGCACTTTGTTACGTTTTCATTTCAGCCTTGGTTTTCTCCGAGCAGCAGACTTGTAATTTGTGGTCACAAATTGGGGAGCTTTTGTAACCGAGTCCCTTTTAGTCCTGCGTCTGTCCATGAGGATAAATATACAGACGTGCCCACCTCGGCGGTCGCAGCCCCCCTCTGCCCTCCTCTGACTCATATTACACACTTCTGAGAGCTTCTAATTCATACTCTCTCACTAATGAGGTGCTGACTTTGAGAAGCCACTAAATAAACTAGGAATGATGAAGGAGTGAACAGGTTCAGTCATGTAGTGTGGTGCAAGGGCTTACATTCATCAGGCTTATGATTTAGACAAACAGACAGACAGACAGAAAGAAAAATGGGCAGACAGACAAACAGAAGAACAAACAACCAAACAGACAGGGAGACCAAAAAAACAAGCATGCAACAGACAGACAAACATACAAACAAACATATGAACAAACAACCAAACAGACAGACCGGAGAACGAAAAACAAACAACAGACAGACAAGTTGTTTAAATAATACATACTTCTGTATAACATGGCAACCCAATAATATTATTATTGATGCCCTCAGTTCTTTACAGCATTTTGTGAAAAGAAATTAAAATAAAAATGTGCAATGATATGTATATTTATGAAATCATAGACTGACCTATTTGTTTTAAATTACTATAATAAAATAAAAAGACAAATGTTGTAGTAGTAGTAATACGAATAATTAAGTATTTAAAAATATAATGTTTTATGTACAGTAATACTGTATTGGTAAAGATTTGTTAATGTAATACAATTAACATTAATTAAATGTATATATTTATATTATGTACACTACCAGTCAAAAGTTTGGAAACACCTTCTAACTCCATGATATTTATTTCCGACTACAGTGTAAAACAAGGCTGAAGGCGTCCAAAATATACAATAATCTCCGTTGAACAGTTGATAATGAGATGTTTCTGCTACTTCTGCTCTGTAAATCTTTCATAACGGCTCTAATCTGAGGTGCTGTTTGTTAACTGGTGATTTCTGAGGCTGGTGACTCTAAATGAACT
This sequence comes from Clarias laeviceps, assembly GCA_030014305.1. Taxonomy (NCBI): domain Eukaryota; kingdom Metazoa; phylum Chordata; class Actinopteri; order Siluriformes; family Clariidae; genus Clarias; species Clarias laeviceps. The sequence goes on along the minus strand of JAQMYJ010000011.1, from coordinate 24,424,242 downwards.
TTTCCTCTGCAGCAGAGTTCTGGTAAGTTCTGGTTGTGCGTTCCTGGGAAGGTCTTTCTGAGAGCCTGTTTCATCATGGTGCTTGATGGGTTTTACACTTGACTACTGTATACTGTTCTTGCATGAACTGTTCCAGAACAGCTGAGCTTTGTGTCTTAAAAACTGACTCCATTATCCAAATTCTCCAGTATTGTTTTAGAATAATGAAAATAAATCACAAAACAAAAAACATTGAATTAGAAGGTGTGTCCAAACTTTTGACTAGTCCTGCGTGATTAATATGGTTCAGCTGGAAACAAGTTATTTAGCCATAAATGATGCAGTGAGTAGCTTTTCATTTCATTAGCAACCATGTCAGTAGACATATCCTGTGGTCGTGGCAAAGATGTTACTCTGTTTCAGAAGGGTCAAATTATTATCCTGCATCAAGCAAAGAAATTTTTTAAGGAGATTACTGAAGCTCCCCCAAAAAAACCTGGACGGATAAGGTGAATCATCATCTGTGAGGAAGAATTGTGGTCGGACATTTTTTTGAATGATCATCATAAAATTTTAGTGAAAAAAAAACACAGTAGGATTTATGGTTATGTTTATTAGTGACAGTGATAGCATTTCCACACTTATGATGCGAAGACAACTCAAGGGATTGGGACTAAACAGCTGTGTAGCCTTGAGAAAACCACTTATCAGTGAGGCTAATAAGAAAAAAGGCTTCAAACCTTTTAATAATAATAATAATAATAATAATTATTATTATTATTATTATTATTATTAATAATATAATATAATAATTACATAATTATTTATGTACATTTGGTAAAATATGGAAAACTAACAAAAATAACATTTTAGATAT
>JAQMYJ010000011.1:24370476-24383744 GCA_030014305.1 Clarias laeviceps | reverse complement strand
AATAAATCACTAAACAAAAACAAAGAAATTTGCAAGTGACCCCAAACTTTTGAACGGTAGTGTATATATATATATAACTATTATCTGTGTAAACTAAGATAAATCAAGTCTCTTTTAGGTTTATATAAACATAACATGTATAAACCTGAAAAAAACCTAGTCAATACTTCTCTAGCTGTAACCTGTATATACTAATTTGAACCGAGTCTCTCTGGTCTATATTACGTAACCTATATAAACTAGGATAAATCTAGTCCAATGTCTCTCTGTAACCTGTACATAGTAGTATAAACCCAGTCTAGCATCTCTCTCAAGTGTATATAACTGTAAACTATATAAACTAGGGTAAGCCCAGTCCGACCTCTTTCAGGTTCATATGACCGTAATCTATATAAACTATGATAAACTATAATAAACCCAGTCCAGCATATTTTTCAGGTTTATATAACCACAACCTACAGCTCTGAAAAAATAAAAAATAAATAAGACACCACTGCAGTTTACTCCAGAAAACTTCTGTAATGTCATCAAGAATAAGATGGAGGGTCATAAACCATCAAGCAAAGCTGAGCTGTTTGCTTTGTTGCAAAAAGAGTGGCGTAAAGTTACCCAACAGCAATGTGAAAAACTGGTGGAGAGACAAAACACATGAAAACTGTAATTACAAATCGGGTTATTATTCCACCAAATACTGATTTCTTAATGTTATTTAGCCAAAGCATTAACATAATTTGTTTACAAATTACTTGCATTTTGTTTTATTTGAGTTATTAAATCTCTGCAAATGGTGCACGATCTTATTTTGGGTTATTTTGATGTGTCGTAATGATGTCAATTCTTTTAAATATACACTCTAAATAACAATAATTTTATTTTGAATTAATAGAAGAAATATTGTCAGCAGTTCACAAAACAATTTAACAAAACTGTTCATCTCACCAACAGATGGACCTGTAAGAAAGGAAACTTAAGAAACTGATTATTTTTCTCCCTCAGGTTTATATAACTGGAATCTACTGTATATAAACTAGTATAAACTCAGTCTAACGTCTTTCTGGTTTATATAACCATAACTAGCAAAACCACAGTCTAGAGGTTTAAATAACCGTAACCTTCATTACCGCCCAAAAGTTTGGGGTCACTTGCAAATTTCTTAGTTTTTTGTTTAGTGATTTTCTTTTCTACATTCTACGACAATACTGGGGATTTTGAAGCTTTGAAATAACCCATATGGAATTAGGTAATGAAGTAACAACAACAAGAACAACAGTCAGTTGTTATTTTAGGACACGGAGGTCAGCTGTTCTGGATCAGTTCTTGCAAGAAAATTACTGTCAAGTGTGTTTGCAAAACCCATCAAGTACCAATGATGAAACCGTCTCTCATGAAGACCTTTCCAGGAAAGCAAGACCAAAAGCTGCAGAAGAGAATTTCATTTAGAGTCACCAGCCTCAGAAATCACCAATTAACAAACAGCACCTCAGATTAGAGCCGTTAAGAAGGATTTACAGAGCAGAAGTAGCAGAAACATCTCAATATCAACTGTTTAAAGGAGAATAATTTTGGACGCTTTCAGCCTGGTTTTACAATGTAGAAAGAAATAAAAATCAGAAACGACAATTAGAAAGAAGTTAGAAAGTGTTTCCAAACTTCCTATAAAACTAGCATAAACCCAGTCTAGAGGGTCTCTCGCAGGTTTATATAACCATAATCTATGTAAAATAGTACGTGTAGACCTAGTATAGTGTATCTCTCTCTTAACTTTATATAACCAGAACCTACAGTATATCATCTAGTATAAACCCAGTCCAGCATCTCTCACAGGTTTATGTAACCATAATGTATATAAACTAGAATAAACTTAGTCTAGTGTCTCTGGTTAAAGACCTAACCTCTGGTTTCCGCCCCTATAAACAAGTTGCGTTAATCTCATTTCGGTCATTTTTCACTGTCCTCTCTCTCCTTCCTATTTTGTTCCTCTCCCTTAATCCTCTTACCCTGCTCTTCCTCCAGTCATCCATCTTCGTGTCTCTCTCTCTCTCTCTCTCTCTCTCTCTCTCTCTCTCTCTCAGTGGACGGAGGACTGCAGTGATAAGATAGATGGGAGCTGGTCGTCCTCACGGGGAAGGGGTTTGTGCAAAGTGGTGAGTCATCTGGACGTCTGGCTGGGTTTTTGTCTGTACAAGCTACTGATTACATTCTCAGAATTTACTGCTCTTTTGATAAAAATAAACATAAACAAATGAGTGTAATAATAATAATAATACATGCTGAAATCCTATTCAGAGATTTTACCATCTTGGGAAAATTCACTGCGGTGTTCATCGTTTAAACCCCTCTTGTCCATCAGACATATTTTATTTGTAGTTCTTTTACTCCTGTGAGGAACTTTGTTTTATTCTGTTGACAGTTTTGAAAACGTTTTTAAACAAGTGAAGCCAAATTGAGTTTTAATGTTCTTAGAAAAATTACTCTCAAACTTCTTATCTAGTTTTAATATCATATAACAACAAAAAAAAACCGACTCTCGGCTTGAATATAGTTGTAGAGTTCACAGTACACGTGAACCCCCCCACACGTATTCCACATAACGATGCCACGTGATGTTTAAGAACGAGTCTGGCAGCACAGCTGATCTAGACCGACTCTAAATTAGCCGAGTGGGATTGCATAGCGGTGTGTACGTTTCTCTCTGCGGACTCTCGAAGCGCTCTTTCGCTCAGCGTTACTCTCAACCGAGTCCACTACGCCACCGTGCAGGGATTTTTATTTGTGTACGTTCAAAAACACACACCCACACTCCTCCCACACACACACACACACCAGTACAAATCATATAAAGTGATGAGATTTGGTTCCAAACAGGACCATTACAAACAGGTGCATTAAAACTATTGGAGTTTTATATTTTTGCCCCCATCTCTCAAACATGATATCATAATAATAATAATAATAATAATACACACAACATGCTTCGAGTGATTTTTGTTGATGTTGATGCAAGTGTGTTTAAGGGAACAGGAAGAAAAAAAGTAAGTGAGAGAGTGAGCGAGCGAGCGAGAGAGAATGAAGAGCCTCACTGCACATTTCTATTTATGTTAGTGCTGTTTCATCCCGAGCTTAAGTTGATGTGGTACCAGGAGCTCTGGTTGCCATGAGTTACTCACCCCGTCAGCATTCTGTGTGTGTGTGTGTGTGTGAGAGAGAGAGAGGAAGAGGGTGTGTGTGTGTGTGCCTGTACACGAAGAGTCAGCATCAGAACCCATTTAATGGCAGGTAATTAAACACTTTCTCCATGTAAATCTTTGGAGAAATACTTTTTAGGAAATCTGCTCATCTCTAAACGATCACCTGATCTGTCTCGTCGCCAACGCAGAACAATACATCATGATCTATTCTATACATATAATAAACCTGAAGTTGGCGTGTCTGTAACGTATAGGTTTTGTTTCATCGCCCTCGGGAAGAGAAGATATGCTACTTTTTTTCAGACGCGCTTATGAGTGTACAATTGAAATCCACTCAGTAAACACGATCTCATGCCTATATTCCACACACTTCACAGTAACGCGTAAACGTTTCAGTTAATTCCTAAATTAACTGAACTGGAGAAACATTTGACATTCCTGAAGTAGCAGCAATGATTTAAAAATACTTTGTGCAAATAGCAAGTAAAATAAATATTGTGCAATATATTGCAAAAAGAGATGATCAGGTAGGTATGATACGAACAAATTGTGAGATGAGTGTTTGTGCATGTGTGTGTTTATCAGTTCAGTCCTGATGTTATTTAGATTGTCTGAGTGATTTGTGTGTGTGTTTGTTTTATCAGTTCAGTCTCTTTGTATTGAATGGCTTGTGGGTAAAACTCGTTATATTGTCTGGATGCGAGTGTCCGAATGCTTCGGTACCTTTTTCCAGATGGCAGGAGGCTGAAGAGTGAAGCCGTACCAAAGTCTAATCTTTATGCTCACTAACTAATTCAAGCCTCTTTTTCTGATAAGTCTCACTAACAAGTGGTTTTCTTATGGACACACAGATGTTTAGTCTCAATCATGTGACATATCGTGTGCCCTTAATTTCACTCTGATTTCTCCTCTTTATTTCTTTCATGATGCAACTTCACCAATTGTTCTCAAAAGTTCTCTAATAACACATTGGGCAGCTTCTAACACAGTTCCATTAAATTCAGATCTTGTCAGTTATTTATACATTTTTTGTTGTTGTTGCTTGAGACCAGTACATTTTGTAAGCAGTATCAAAGACTGACATAAGCCCCGCCCACTTGTACCACTAGTATTGACTTTAAGTAGCTATCCAAAAATAAATTAGAAATATTTAGTGCATTTAGGTCATGCGTCTTGTTTTTCCTCTTCACATCCTCTTTTCTGTTTGTACAGGACGAGTGGGAACAGAGCAGCAACGGAAGCACAGGTTCCAGACCCAGCTCGGGTTCTCGGCCCGGTTCCGGCTCGAGATCAGGTAGCCAAGGACGCAACAAACAGTTCTGTGCGCCGTCCAAGGTACAAACACATGCAGAAACGTGCACACACACACACTCTCTCTCTCTCTCTCTCTCTCTCTCTCTCTCTCTCTCTCTCTCTCTCTTCTACACACACTGATCTGATCTACTGACTGAAAGGGGTGACGCGTTATTTCCTTTCTCGTGTGTTTAGAACGGAAACAGAGACGCCTCGTTCGACATACTGGGGACGGACATATGGGCTGCCAACACCATGGATTCGCACGGGTAATGTTCTCATCATCATCATAATCATCATCATTTTCTCTGTAATTATACACACTTGAGATGAGCTCAGAATGAAAGATGAACGAACCTTTTAGTTCTTTAAGGATTTGTGAACTGTATACTTTTTTTCGGTAAGGGTGCGCAAAGTTTTGCTCATAGCTCACGTGGCGAAAAAGTCTAGACACTGGCACTTGACAAGACATGACAAGTTCAAGTGAGCTGCTCAGAAAATTATTGTAATAGTTACAGCTACTGAAGTCACATGATCTTGTTCCTTAGCGTATCACCTTTTATGGACAAATACGTATTGATGTACAATGAATACTGCTTATTTTAATGTGTGTGTGTGTTATAGTGGTGCGACATGGGACCTGCAGCCAGAGAAGCTGGATTTCTCCCAGTTCCACAGGAAGCAGTACAGAGGAACACCGAAGCACCTCCCACACATCGACCGCGAGGGGTGAGTCCACGTTATACACGTGCGAACACGGGCGCAATGAACTTTACAGAACGAGAGAAATGCCACCGTATTTATAACTAAGTAGATTTCTGAACTTCTTTAAACGTGTACTGTGAACCTAAAGGCTGAGTGACATGTAAAGATATAATCAGTAATTACAGCTGTATCCTTTTGAAATACGATCCGCCAGTTACTGTACGTGCATCGCTCCATCCCCATGTGTATCAGTGTTTACAGAAGGGTTGTCACCGTAACCATTTTCCTATTCATCAACTCTGATTTCCTGTTTCACTTTTCCCGGCTTTTACTCTAATCCACACGAATAAGAAATCACATTAATAAGCTTCTTAAAAATGAAAGGTGAACCCCAGAGGTCCGTGGTGCGAAAACGTCGTGTGGTGTGTGTCGGACGGCCACAGAAGAAGTTAAACTATTAATTAAGAGTGTAGTGTATCAGATAGATTGTTTTTAATGTGTGTTAGTAATAAAGTTTGATTATAATCCTTTATATTGTAGAGCTCCACTGCGCTGTGACTCAGCAGTCCATCATATCACCTCCAAGTGGAGTGTCATCATCTTTTAGTTTATACTGGCCTCTAGTGGTGAAGAAAGAGATTGCGGAGGAGAAAAATGGTGCATATAAAGATGAGAGAGACATGTCCAAGATTTAACCATTTCTGAACCACTGCAGTGTTTTGGAGAGAGAAATTTAATCAAGTGGACCAGTTTACAATCCATTTCCTAGTTACATATTTTTTTTTAACTAGTTGTTAATCATTAAAGAGGTATTATGATGAGAGGTACTTAGTTCTCCCACATTAATTACGGCTCTACAGCCGATCAGGGGGCGTCTGCGAGCTCACGCAAGCAGAAGGAGCGGATAGCGCTGTGTTACGCCGCCCCTAACGGTGCGTGAGTGAGCAGTTCGAAAAGATGTGGTCGGCTGGCGTCACGTGGTTCAGAGGAAACGAGTGATAGTCTTCGGCCCTCCCGACTGAGTGGTAGTAGAAGCCTTAATGTGGGAGCCCCCTAGTGACGGGGAGGAATTGGACACGACTAAATTAGGGAGAAAATCGGGGGAAAATCCCCCCCCCCAAAAAATAAATAAAGTTAAACAACTGTTTAATAGTTAACAGCTAGTTGTTTAGCATTACGAGTAGTGGTTAACAAATGACTTACAAATGAATACATTAGGAAGAAAAAGATGTTTTCAAGGCGATTTTCGGTTAAATCGCTCCCTGGTGATCTTTCAGTTTTCACTCTGAAATGTCTTGCCGTTTGAAAAGTCGTTCAAGTTGAGCTGTTCACGATAAGAGAGTCTGGACACCTTTGAATCCTTTGGTATTTTGGTTCCCTTTGGTTTCACACCACATTTTTCAAATATGATTTTTCAAAAATGCCAGAAGCGGAGTAAATAAAAAATCTGAATGTCCTTGTAAAACTCTTTTATTCAGTTTGTTCATGAAAAAGCTACACAAACCTTTAACAAAGTGATCAGAAATAACAAAAGTGTATCACATTCAGTATTTTTTTTTGTTCCTTTCTCTCCTCTACTCCATTCCTACAGCGTTCAGCTTTGTCTTTTGACTCACTTTAACAGCTTGCATCTACAAACACACACACACACACACACACACACACACACACAAAAAAAAATGCGGCATGTTTGTTTCAGGTGAAATCAGAGAGTGTTTTGATATTCTTCTAATGAGAACCCTGGTGTGTTCTCCACCTCAGTACTGTTCTTTAATGAGACTGAAATGTCCGGTCTCAGAAAGAGGTGTAAGATTAAGAAGGTCTCAGTCTGAATGTTGGGGAAACACCAGTACAGTTTGATCCACGATGTCACCGCAGCATCCTTACTCTGGAACAGTTTCCCCCTGCAGGGCATCAGGAGTGTAAATCAACTCTAACTGTCTGTGTAACTTTACTGCCACTTGGACTAAATCCTGTCTCCGTGCATTATATTGAAAGTTCAAGTTATTTTACTACGTTTGCACTAGAGCTGCACAATTAATCAAGAAAAAAATAAATCACAATCTTGATTCATACATCAATGCGATCTTATTTCTGAATGACGGCGATTCCCTTGCGTGTATTTCCCTGCATTCGGATCACGCTGCGTTCACGAGTTCACTTATTCACTTGACAACAATCCTGGGTCGTCAAGGTCACTGGTTTCACTCAAACAGTGCAACACAAAACACTATTAAATGACCAATCCAGGCCGGAGATTAACACATGATTCTCATCTCTCTTCCTCATTTATGGCGTTCCGCTGTCACTCACATGATGTGTAACAAGGAGGTGGAGCCTAAGCATGCAAACCAGTAATCAGGAGTTGGTTTACGATGCTGCCAAAAAAAAAAAAAAAGATTTTATTTTTGTTCGCTTGAACATTCACTTACTCCATCAAACTCACACTTGCGTTGTGTTCAAACTGTATTTTCTGCACGTGTCCAATCATAAGCTATTTATTTATTTAATAATAAATTTTTTTACATTCTGACAACCTGTTTCTGATTGACTCCTATTAATGCTTTATGTGTCCACTCGATGCGTATAGGTGTGTCAAACGGTTTGACTCGCAGTGAGGCACATTCAGTAGAACATTCAGTATTTTCGGTGACTCGCAGCGAGGCACTGCGAGTGACCGGCCGACGTTCCGCGAGGATCACAAAAAAAACCAAAAGAACGGAAACGTAATCACTAAGCCAAAACTCGAGGTGAATCTAGATGAAGTGAACTTACAGCCAGGTGAGAGAGGGCTGTTAGATTTTCTTCGGTTGTTGAGTTTATCATGGGTTGATAAGTTGATTTATGCATTTGTGTTATTTTTATCACCATATGGTAAATGTCTCTGACACACACTACTGTCTGATCAGAGACGGGCACATGCTGTTCTAATTTGGCTGTAACTTAAAGTATTAGATAATGAAATCTGCCGTGTTGATTTGAGTCGTTACACAGAGACTCTGAGAACAGAGCAAAAGCTACAGTGGCGTTTACTGGAAGTGTGTTAAGACAGAGCAATGAACCCTTGGACAACAATAAATTGTAACTGTAAACTATGTATTTAATAACAAACTACCGAACATTGTTACATTTACTTTATGCTGATAAAATAGTAGTAATAATAATAATAATAATAATATAAACTAACACACGTGATGAAATTCTGTAGTTGTCCGAGTGTCCAAGATGCACAAGTGCTACTTATTAGTTATTTTTATGTATTAGTGTTAATATTCTATTTAACAACATTTCACTTTACTTTGTAAATATGGTCATCTATTAAAACTTGGATTTTAAGTTTTCCTCCATGTTGCTTCCATGTCATGTGACATTCATGTGGTAGTATGTTTTTAAGGGGAAAGTACATGAACGCACTCAGCGGGGAAAATATGAACAGAATCTTAAAAAAAAAAAAAAATGAAATGAAAAATTATTACGTCAATTAGAGGTTCTGAAAGTCAGTTCCACTTAATACCTCCAATGCTTACATACCGTTACACACACACACACACACACACTACTCCTAGTAGTCAAAGATTTGGACACACTTTCTAATTCAATGTTTTTTGTTTAGTCATTTATTTTCTACATTTTAGAACGATACTGGGGATTTCAAAACGATGAAATAACACGTATGGCATTGGGTAAGTAAGTAACAAGTAGAAGAAGTCAGTAATTATTTTGAGACATGAAGGTCAGCTGTTGTGGAACAGTTCTTGCAAGAACAGTATCGACAAGTGCATTTGCAAAACTCATCAAGCTCCATAATGAAACTGTCTCTCATTAAGACCTTTTCAGGGAAGCAAGACCAAAACCTACCTCTGCTGCAGAGGAGAAGTTCATTTAGAGTCACCAGCCTCAGGAATCACCAATTAACCTCAAACAGCACCTCAGATCAGACCCGTTATGAAGCTTTACGGAGCAGAAGTAGCAGATACATCTCGATATCAACTGTTCAAAAGAGATTATCGTGTATTTTGAAATACAATGTACAATTTACAATGTAGAAAGAAATATAAAAAATCCTGAACGACCATGTAGTTAGAAAGTTCCCAAACATTTGAGCAATAATGTGTATAAACGAGTATAAACCCAGTTTAGCCTTTCTGTCTGGTTTATATAATCGTAACTTGTATAAACTAGTATAAACCTATTTCAAGTCTCTATCAGGTTCATTTAACAGTAACCAGGAAAGAGCATGGAATTATAATGGGTATCCAAACTTTTGACTAGTACTGTATAAAATTCTGCACATTTGTATTTTCCACATTTCACTGTCTTTCTCTTTTCTCTCACTTAAATCTTTCCATTTTCACTTTGTATCACAAAACTGTGAAGTAGCCGAGTCTCAAACAAGCATTTCACCGTACGTGTATTACTGACCTTTTGTTTTTCATGATCTAAAAAACTTGAAGCTTGGTGTCATATGTATAATCTGTAGACCTACATGTATAGCTGGTGTGTTTACACTTGCTTTAAATCCTTTTTCTAACCCATTTGCAGTCAGAGTTTGATTTCGTTCATGTGATCAGTCGTATTGATGTGTGGATATTAACACTTTGTTTTCCTCAGGGTGATGAAGAGTAGATTTGAAGATGATGATGGAATTGATTTGAATGACATCGAGAAGTTTCTTCCTGGCCTCCCTGTAAGTCTGACTTTTGTTTTTGCATGATGTATTTAAAGCACATTTATCAGTATGTAAGTTAGAGAGAAATCTCCAGTATTTTCCTCAGCTTTTTATCGGTGCATGAAATATCAGTAAGTTGTCTCCCTCTGGTGGATAGAACTGGAACAGCATTTATATCTTTTTTGTACAATACTGACATCTTGTGGCAGTCTATGATATTACTTTATTACTTTATTATAATATATATTTTGGGGTCAGATTGTACACATAAAAGATCAGTGTTGTGTAAATCGACTGCAGAAAGTATGTTAAATGGCGTAAAGTGCTGGACATCCCAGAATTCTGTAGCACAAAAAGATTGTTATAGGAAATGATCAATCAGAATTAAAGAATTTTACAGTCGAGCGTAGATTTATACAGTTGTGTTGCTTCGTCATGTTATTGGTGTGCATGTTTAAAGTATGTGAACACACACACACACACACACACACACACACACACAGAGAGGTGATGAGCATCGTTCACGACCCGAGTCCCGATTCTCCTGTGATTATAATGAATAAGATAAGATTTATCACAAGTGCGAGGAGGAGCGTCCTGTGCCACTCCTTCAACACAAACCACTATGACATCATTCTTTTCAATGTCTTACTGTTTCTCACACACACACAAGCACATCCTGTCTGGTTGCATGGCACTGGAAGGGTAAAAGGGCATCTAAGGTCCTAATCCTTGTGTAAGTGTCTGGGTGTGTGCCTACAGGCTGTGTTTGTGCTTGTGTGCATGTGTGTGTTCTCGCTACACCTCACCCACGTCAGAGTCTGACCAGCCGTGCTAACGCCAACCATTGTTCTCCTCAGAGTGACGCTCATCCCCTCTCTCTCTCTCTCTCTCTCTCTCTCTCTCATATGTGTGTGTGTGCAGGTTAAACACATAAAGGTCCAGATTGCATCATCAAAATCCCTGTTATGATTGAGTCGTGTTGATGAAGATATTCTTAGTTACTGCTGGAGTTTGAACATTGTGCACAGGAGCCTACAGTGTGTGTGTGTGTGTGTGTGTGTGTGTGTGTGTGTACGTCCATTTAACGTGTATTCTGAGCTCTTCCAGATGTCTAAATTTTCTCACAAATCATCATCATTCAGTGTAGTGTTGTGATTCTGCAGTTTTTGGAAATGAATCAACTACAGGGAGTGATTCCGTTTGGCTGAGGAGCGTTCAAATCAAACCGGGACTTGTGATTAACTTTCTGGTGAATGAAGACGTAAGTGTTTCAGAAGACGTGAAGCAGGCGGTCCGATCGTGGCTCTGTTGAAACGCTGGGATGAGTGATTATTATATGCCGTCCTGCACAATCAAAAGTCCCAGTTTGGCTCGAACGCCCCTGCGTTCTGAGGCTGGTGGTAGCGGCAGGCCGATCCTGTGGCCATGAAGGCCGAGACAGTAATCACAAGTCTGCGCTGAAGGCCAAAGGTTTGCGCAAAAGCCACCCAGGATGTGAGAGAGTAGCGTCGCAATCCGATGGCGGTGAGCCGGAATAGGAGGCGTAGAAGTCGAGTCAAAGTGTAATGGTGGCTGAATCTCCCGCCATAACCGAAGACGGAAGTGCCGTGGCCGATCGGTCACAGTCGTGAGTTGATAGCGTAGCAACCTGGGAGGACAAGGACGATCACGCGCTTCCTCTGGGACACGTGACACCAGTGTCTCTTCATCATAAGGGAGCGGGAGGAAGGCAGTGTCCGTGTGAGCGACTCGACTTAGTGTTGCTCGTTCCTGGATGCACGAGTGCCGCCCTTCCTCTCTGAGATCACGGTCAGTCTGCGCCCTCGACTCCCGACTGTGGAAGACTTCAGCTGGATTATTTTAGTTCGAGAGCGCTTTTGTGTTGTTCTACTCAGGAACATCTTTAATTTACACCAGGAAAAAAAAAGAAAAAAGCACCACTTTTCCTCTCGGCACATCAGCATCATTAAAGCGACACTAAAGATTATTATTTTTTTTTTATCTTTAACATCTGCCTGTTAAAAACTGTAGCTCGATTCACTCACACTAACTCGTTTAAAGGACACAACTGAGGTTTGCCGCAGACTTGCCGCCCCGCCGCACAATGTTGGCTTTATCTGAGGTTTAATTGGAACGTTAAGGTCGGGGACCGGTGTTAGCGATTGCAACGCAATTAGCCGTAGCCGTGACATTCAACTTTTCTTCTTGGTCTCCCTCCCTCAACCAGGGCAAAAACCCATTCACAACCTAAAGCACTAAAGAACCCAGGCAAGACACTTCTTTCTCTCTCTCTCACACACACACACACACACACATTTTCCTAGAAACATACTTCTTTTTTAATAATCTTGATCAACCTGAGCGTTCAAGGCCAAAGCGTCGCCACATTCACACTTTAACACACGCGGTCCTGTTTCTATGAGGATGTATTTATATACACGTAGATGAATTCGCTTTGAAATCTTCCCAAGGTTCTACTATCACTAGTGTGTTTCCGTCCAGCATTTAAAGGTCCCCTGTCATGCAGAATTCAATGCATTCACATGTGTCTACAAACAAACAAAAAAAATAAAGGGGTTAAAAAAAAAAAAAAGGATTTATTGCTTTTCGTACTTATTACATTTCTGATTTCGCCGGGGTTTAAACAAGCTAAAAGCTCCACCCCCTAATGTGACCTCATATAAGAAGATCCCCTTCCCCGGCTTGTTCCTCACCTTGGCTATTCTCTAATTTCAGCTGGAGTATTAACACACACACACACACACACACACACACACACACACACACACACACTGCAGAGGAGCTCCTATGTTAACCTGTTAAAGAAATATGGATACAATATGGGACCTTTAATTCCAATGTGTCAATGTCTGCTTTATACAAGTCTTTTTTTTTCCCCTCATCATTTTGATTCACTACAATTTGTAAATATTGCACAGAAACTGAACCTCAATGACAACAACATGTCACCTCTCTCTCTCTCTCTCTCTCTCTCACTCTCTCACTCTTTTCCTCATGTACTCCTGTGAGAACATGGGAACAATTATCACTCTATCATAATTTTCAATGACTTTGTAAGTGTGTGTATCCTTTTTTCTAAACAATGTCAACTATGTGTGTGTGTGTGTGTGTGTGTGGCGGCGGCTCCGGTTTGATAGGCCAGTCTACAAGGACGTGTCCGGTTCCTGCTGAACAAAAGCGATGACCATTCTGACCCACCGAGCTACGTGCAGCCAGGCAGGACCCTCAGGGAGAGAGACAGAGAGAGGGAGGGAGAGATGGAGAGGGAGAGAGATAGAGAGAAGGATGGAGAGGGAGAGAGGGATGGAGAGGGGGAGAGAAGAAAGAGTGAGATGGAGAGGGATAGAGAGAGAGGGAGAGAGAGAGAGAGAGAGAGGGGGATAGAGAGA
>JAQMYJ010000011.1:24321330-24335354 GCA_030014305.1 Clarias laeviceps | reverse complement strand
AGGGAATAATTGGAAAGAAGGGAGAAAGAGGGACAGAATATGAAGAAGAGAAGGAGAGTGAATGAAGGGGAGAATAATATAAGAATAAGGGAGAGAAGTGATGAGAAACAGAGAGAAATAATGAAAAAGTGATTGAGAGAGAAAAAAAAATAAAGAGGGGGGAAAAAAGTATAGAACATTGTTATATACTGCACACAAAAATTAAGGGAACACTTGGAAGTCCTGGATTGACTTGAACCTTACATACACATATGGGGGCACATATGAGGGGCGTTCAAGTCAAACCGGGACTAAGTGTTCCCTTAATTTTTCTCTTGGTTTCCTTTAATTTCTCAAGCAACTTCACCAAGCGTTTAAGCGATCTCCAATCTTTTTTTTTTTTTTTTTTTCCTTGATCACAAAGTTCACAAAGTTTTTCCTTCCACAACGTTGATACTCCAGCACTGTCCCTTTAGGTTTTAATAATGTCTTGCATTTTTCTTAACCCTGTTATTATTATTCCAGTTAGTTCAAATCGCCTTAGTTGTTTTCTTTGCTTTTTTTTTTCTTCTTTTTTTCCACGCAGAGGAACTAATTATATGTACAGTATGTTCTACTGTAAAGAGCTCCAGTCTACAGGAAGTGCTTCGGTACAGGAGAACTCTTCATCAGTGAAGACTTGGGTTTGCGTTCGGGTTACATTATCTGCTGAAAACTAGTTTGGAAGAAACCTGTGTGTGTGTGTGTGTGTATATCTCGTGCATGCACACGGTGCTGCAGTCTGCATTATATTATACAGGAAGTGCTTTGTGTGTGTGTGTAACATTCTTAAAGCTGTCTTTACTACACACACAGGAGAAAAGGTCACCTGAGGTCAGGTTTTTTTTCTCTCTGAAGTGTTTCTCGAGTCGTGTTTATTACTTGGCTAAACGTTTCCTCTGCTAAATCCGTCCCCTCATGTCGTGTTGTGTGTTTTTCAGCTGCTGGAGTCGGCGGAGGTGAAGGAAGACGCCGTGCTCTGCTGCTCGATGGAGGTGAGAGACTTCAAAAAAAATTTATATATATATATATATATATATATATATATAAAAAGGTTAACAATTATTATATTAATAATAAATTAATGTTTTCTGTATGAAAAGAAAAAACATGTGAGGCTGCAGCAGTAGGATCGATATTAATACACACCGGGAGAGGGGTCTAGTGAGAAACAAACACACACACGTGGAACAATAGATTCATCAATAACAGAGAAGATGGGAAAAGATGTATAATTAGATGAGGGAGACGAGGGAGAACAGGAAAGAGTGAGGGAGAAAAAACGAGAGAAGGAAATGGGATTAAAAGAATAAAGATGAAAAAGAGAATGACTCAAGAATAAGAAAGAGAGAGGATGAAAATGAGAGGAGAATGAGTGAGAGAGAAAAAATGGGAAGCATAGACAAAGGGTGAGAGAAAGAGGGAATAATTAGAGGGAGGGAAGGAAAAGGATGAGAATGATGGAAAATGAGAAAGAGGGAGAGAATTAGAGAGTTGGACAGATACGAGTTCGAGCGGGAGATAGTGAGAGAATATGAAATGGGTGAGAAGAAGAGAGAAGGAAAAGGAGAGCAAGAATGAGACAGAATGAGAATAATAGTGCTGGAAAAAGAGTGGAAGAATAAGAGCGAGAAATTGAGAATAAGATAGAAAAAAGGGAATGAGAGAGAAAAAGAAAGATCAAGAGGAGACAGAATGAGAGTGATAGAAAAAGAGGGAGATAGAGAATAATAATAAGAAAAAGATGGAAAAGAATGGGAATGATGGAAAATGAGGAGAAGGGAGAGAATTAAAGAGAGTTAGAGAAAAAGATAGTAAGAATACGAAACGGCTAAGACGAAGAGAGAAGGAAAGAGAGAGGCAAGGAAGAGCAAGAATGAGGCAGAGAGTGATAGTGCTGGAGAATGAGTGACAGAATAAGAAAGCAAGAGCGGAGAGAGAATACAGAAAACAAGAGGGCAAAAAAGATGGAGGGAGAAAGGATGAGAGGGAATGCATAATAAAAAGGAACAGAATGAAAGAGGGAGAAACAGAGGAAGAGAGTAAAAGAATGAGTGTGAACAAGAAAGTGAGCTCGAGAGGGAATAATTGGAAAGAAGGGAGAAAGAGGGACAGAATATGAAGAAGAGAAGGAGAGTGAATGAAGGGGAGAATAACTTAAGAATAAGAGAGAGAAGAGAAATGAGAGAGAAAGAATGAGAAACGGAGAGAGAAATAATGAAAAAGTGATGGAGAGAGAAAAAAATAAAGAGGTGGAAAAAGTATAGAACATTGTTATATACTGCACAAAAAGATGAAGGGAAAACTTAGTCCTGGTTTGACTTGAACCTTACACACAGGAGGGGCGTTCAAGTCAAACCGGGACTAAGTGTTCCCTTAATTTTTTGGAGCAGGATATATAACCATATAGAGTTTTTTATATATATATGTGTGTGCGTGTGTGTGTGTGTTTGTTTTTTTTATAACGGCAGTAATTCTAGCGGTAAGACAAATCACAAGGCACATTCTTCCATTTTTATAAAGAGTCTCCAGTTCCATCACTTTGAACTTAAGTTAACTTGAGATTGTTCTTCGCCGTCCACGTGTCCGTCCAGATGCTGCACCTTTGGTGTCTTGAGCATTCCATGATCTCCAGAAGACTCCAACATTTGATCTGATCGCCTCTCATCGTGTAATTTGGCCTGAAAACTCAGGGCCCCGTAATCAGGAGTGTGAGTGAGACGAGGGCCGCGTGCAGCCTTCACTTAGCTGCGATTTAACCCGCTGGAATTGCAGTAATTAGCCGGAATGAGGTGACGTCTCGGGAAAAAAAAAAAAAAAAAACCTCCACATTTAGAGCGGCAGTCTCTCAGATGCCGAGGCATCTACAGTAATTCAGCCGTCTTTTCATAAACACGTGAGAATAATGACAAGCTCACGACATGATGTGTTTGTTTATACCAAGAAAAACGATTCAGTTGTAGCGTTTAACTAGCTAGGATAAAAACGCAGCCTACTCGTATTTACTGTAGTTGATATACAGCAACGACAGAACGTTTTCAGACCCTTTTAAGTGTTTCACACTCGTCTTAAAATGGATTCAAGTCATTCTATACGCAGTACTCCATAATGGCAAAGTAAGAACGGGTGTCTGTTAATTTAGTAAAAAATAAAGACTAAAACTTCCATAAATATTCCGACTCATCATTTAGTACTTGGTTAAAACACTGATAGTCTCAAGTCTGCTTGTGAATAATACTACAAGCTTGCCACACCTTTCTTTTGGTCATTTCTTCCCCTTTTTTTTTTTTTTTTTTAGCAGAATTGTTCAAACTCAACCCATTCTGTTGGTGCACAGCAAAATTTCAGGTTTCTCCAGAGAGGCTCCATCGGGTTCAGGTCCAGACTCTAGCTGAGCCACTATAGGATGTAATTTATTATTATAATTTTTAAAAATTTTTATTAATGTAAATGCTGCAATTCCTCTATAATCCTACAGGTGGTGCACACTAAACTATTTACACAGCACTGCATACTGTGTAGTAAAAGCAAATTCTTTGCTCAAAATCAGAATTATATATTTTTTTTATATATATATAGAATCAGGATATTTTCAGAAATTTGGATGCTTATAGACCGACGATACAAATCAAATCAACACCGAAGTATCGTGAGAATATCGTATCGTCTGTGCACTGCTGTTTCCTGTCCCTACTGACGCGGAAAATCTTCCATACAAGACAAGTCACGTAGGTTTTTATCAACATTTCAACCATATACAGTTGAGGAATGGCTTCCGTCTCGCCGCTTTACCGTGGAGTGCTGCAGTGATGTCCGTCCTTCTGTAAGGCACTCGCATCTCCATAAGGGAACTCACCATCTCATTTATAGTGACAGTGTCTGATCAAGGTGCTTCGTATCTGGTTGCTAAGTTTGGTGGTTGTTCCAGAAGTTGCAGCTTTACGTCCTGACGCTGGAGACTCCTTCCATAACTGTAAAAAAAATAAATAAATACATCCTACACTACAGGAAGTCATTTTTCAAATCAAGATCACTACGGAAAAATTATGATCGTTTTTTATTATTATTATTATTATTATTATTATTATTATTATTAACCACTACAAGTGTTTTCAAAATGGCGGACTTTGACTTTTGTACTTTTTTTTTTTTTTTTTAAGTAACGTGGCGTTTTTCTGTTATTCGTTCCACAATATAAAAAGCGAAACACGTCATTCATATCTGAAAATGATTCCTGGAAAATAATCAACTTCATGGGGATGGATTGATGCACGTCACCACCCACCGACCTGTCGTTGATCATTTTCCTATAAAAGCACACTGTTCCTCATGCCAACGTGTCTGTGATGGCGTTTCTCTTAAATCTATCCAGATCTGTTTTTATCAAAGGGTGATCTTCAAATTAGCTCTTATATAACTGTATTTGCAGTTTCACACTCTCACATACACACACGCACGAACAGAAGACAATAAGCTTGAGCCATTAGCGTGTGGGTGAGTGTAGAGAGTGTGTGTGTGTGTGTGTGTGTGTGGCTCCAGACAGAGGAGCGTCTTCACATCCCTCCTTCTCACAGGAGAAAGAAAGCCAGTAAACTGGATCAGAAGGAGACAGACAGTCTGGCTAACAGGAGGCTCAAGCTTTCTCTCTCTCTCTCTCGTTCTCTCTCTCTCTCTCTCTCTCTCTCTCTCTCTCTCTCTCTTATCCCACTCCCTCGCTTGTAGACCAACATCTGCTGCTCTCCGTCTTTCTCTTAGACAGGCGTCTGTTACTGACGCTCGCTTTCTTTTCCTCCTGCAGTGCTGACATCTGACCCTCGTTCATCCAGCTTCTCTCCCTCCCTCCTTCCCTCCCTCCCACCTCCAACAGTCTAGCTTGCTCTTATCCGTCATGCAGGCATGACCTGTGACCTTTCACCCCATCCTTTCTCTTTCTATTCTTCCTCAACCCCATTCCCTTTTTTTTTCCCTCTCTTTATCTCTTTCTCTGCCGTGCTTTGCTCCCTCTTGTCTCTTGTATGCATCACTTCCTTTTTATTTCCTTTTATATATATTTTTTTTTTCGGGGGGTTTCAGTCTCAGTTCACTTATTCATCGTATGATTTTTTTTTTTTCTTTCTTTCATCCTTTTTTTAAATTATTGCTTAATTTATAGTAAAATTTTTGGTTTTTATTTTTTGTTTCATTTTGTTACATCACATTACCACCCTATATTTCCTATATTTTTTTTCCCCTCATCATTGTTTGGCCTAATGACTCTTCTTCTTTATTTCTCTCTGTGTGTGTGTGTGTGTGTGTGTGTGTGTGTGTGCGCGCACATATCAGCTGCAGAGCACAGGACGGCTGTTGGAGGAGCAGTTGCCGGAGATGATGATGGAGCTGTTAGCCGCAGTGAGGGACAAGATGCTGAGTCCATCCGAGTCTCCGCTCACACGCTCGCTGCTCATGGAGGTCATCGAGCTGCACGCTCATCAGTGGAGCCCCCTGGAGGCCCTCACCACGCAGTACTACAACAGAACCATCCAGAAACTCACCGCATGACCCATACACACACATATATAGACACACCGGTGGAACAAAAGGGAGACCCTCATCCCACAGAGCTCCATGAGAAACTGACCGCATGACCCTCATACTTACACAAACCCACACACACATGAAAAACAGGAGGCCCTCGTCACTTAGTGCTACAAGAGATAATGTGGTGAAGCTAACACTTATTCATGTGTAAGAAGGCAAGGTCTGCTCCATGAGATGGATGGATGGATGGATGGCAACTCAGTAGATGAGTGGATGGATGAAAAAAAATGAATGGGTTACCATTTTGATGAATGGATGGATGTATAGAAGGACCGATAAATGGGTTATTGATTTGGGTGCATGGATGAGTGCTACCTGGATGGAGGGATAAGGATTTGGGTCTTTGGATGAGTGCAGAATGGCAGCTCAGTGGATGAATGGATGGATTAATAATTTGGGTGTATGAAGGACTGCATGGATGGATGGATGATTTGGTTAATTATTTGAGTATAAGAATAAGGGCATACATGGATGGATGGATGGATGGATGGATGTGTAACTGAATGGATGAGTGGATGAATGACTAAATTAATGGGAAAATGGATGGATGGATAAATGGGTTAAAGATTTGAGTGGGTGGTTCATGATTGGATTAATGGGTTAATTTTTCGAGTTTAAGAATGAGTGCATAAATGGATGGATGGACGTGTGACTGAATGGATGAGTGGATGAATTAATAAATTAAATGGGGAAAATAGATGGATAGATGAATGAACGGTTGCATAACTGAACAGATAGATGGAATTCGAACATACGAATGGATAAGTCCGATATTTATATATTACTCATACATTGTGTGTGTGTAGGAATGAATAGAGCGATGGGTGAATTAAAAAACGGATGGCTAATCTGACGGATAGATTAACCAACAGATGCATAACTAGGTGGATATGGTGGAGACTGGACGGACGGACGGATGGATGGACAGATCAGTGGGTGACCAATTGTATGACGTCATGGATGGCTGAGTGTAATGATGGAGAAACGGACGGGGCCGTACGGATAAGTCTAATAATATGGACGTGTCATTGGATGGATGGATGGTGGCGATGAAAAGCAGTTGGATAGTGCAGCTGTGACTGGGTCCTGTCCTAGGGTTCAGAGGTTAAAGGTCAACTCTATGCAGATCAGAGGGAATATGTATGCGCTCGTCGTTCCGCAGCCGCATGTTAATGATGCGCTTTCAGACATGAAGCCAGACTGCTGTTCCATTAGTAAACATGCTACATATGCATAAACATGAGTAGCATCGTCAGGAGTCATGAAGAAATAAACACACACACACACACATGAAGAGAGATACATGTACATGTAAACACATGAAGGAGCCAATGAGCGCGCTACCTGTATAAAGAGTGATTTTAGCGCTAACACACGGGAGAGCGATGCAGTTTTTTCGCTTTCTTTTGTGCCAACCATCCAGCCTTTCCCTCTGTCCTCATCCCTCTCTCCATCCCCCTCTCCAGACCTGTGTGTGTGATTGTGTGGCGAATCATGTCCCTGGAGCACGCTGTCGCCCATCAGCGCTGTCTAGCCGAGGTCAAGCAGACAGACTGCAGAGGGCTTAGCCTGCTTTTGTCTCCGCAGCGTACACACACACACACACACACACACACACACACCACAGCCTGACTCTGGATGGCAGATGGCCACTGGAGACTATAAGGCCAGACACACACAGCCCTCGTCCTCTTGTCCAACCCAAAGAGAGCGCGCACGTGTGTGTGTATTGAGAAGGTTGCAGATAAAAGCATCAGACGTGCTGCGCCCGGCCTCTTTGTTGCCGCGCGTCCTTTTTATTTCCTCTTCAGGTTTTTTTTTTTATTTTTATTTCCCGCCCCGCTGCTCTGCGTCAGTGACCCCCGTGTATAAAACTTATTGTAATGTTATTGTAATGTATTATATATCTTACTGTTTTTTTTTATTTTATTTTAAACGTACATTTAAAAGCAGTATATACAGTACATGTGACAGGGCTATTAGGGACCTATTGCACAGGTTTGAAATATTTTGCACTGAAAAAAAAACATGAAGGAAAACTGGTGAAGGATGAGTTAGAAAGCTGTGCAAAATTTGGTGAGATTTTGTGTCGTATTTTTCAGACTATAACACACACATATATAACATCTGCCTGCTTAGGATTAGAGTAAGTAGACGAGTCACGTCACCGATGGAGGACGTCCTATCGTCTGGCGAGTACAGGCGCAAAAATGGATAATTCCGTGAAAAAGAAGGGGGGAAAAAAAAAAAGATTTGCCGCGCACAATAAACGCACGCCAGAGTTGCCGGATTTATCTACTAGTGAACAAAACTAGTGTTGCACGCTTTTAGATTGTGGAAATGCAACAGCGTACTTCCACTGCAATTCGAATTCATGTAGATACGTCATGTATTGTTTTAAGACCAAAGCATTTTTAATGTTGTTTTTTTTGTTTGTTTAATGTCGTGGAACGTCAGGAAAACAAACACAGTCCTCATTCATGGGTATAGCAGCTAAACATCACTGTGTCCTCCCCCCCCCCCCCCTCTCTCTATTTTGACCAAAAAAACACAGTTTGTCTTGTTACCTTAAAACCGCAGCCCTAACACCCCACCACCCCCGGATTTTCTCCCTGATTTAGTCGTAGCCAGTCGAGTCGAGTCGTGGGTACAGCCGTTTTATTCGACCGCTGTCCTCGTCCCATTATACAGGCACGGCAGGAGAATTGATTTTCTTGAAAAGTACAGCTCTGTGCAAAAGTCTTAGGCACCCTGTGTGGGGTACAAACTGTGTTATACATGTTTAACACAGTTTTCATTATTTCACTTGCAGGAAATTATCTTTTGGCCAGAAAAGAAAGCAGCATATTATGTGAAAGAGCATTTTTTTGACCAAAAGAAAAGAAAAAAAAAGAAACCTGCATGGGTTTTGCTGCATGAAAAAAAGAAGCACTAAACAGCTCCTTTCCTTATAAACTTGTACGAATTGTACATGAGACGATATTTCACGCAAGGGCTCGTCACACCGATCATTGACTTGTTTCAGTAAACCTGACACGGGTGTCACAAACACTTTGTTGTTCAGCTTCATCCTCGACTTTAACTCATGAAGTCGCAAAGCGAGACGACCGCACCAGGATATTCATTAGATGTGACGGTCTGTGAATTTGTGTTACCCATGGCATCATTTCCAAAATGTTGGTGTCGATGAGGAGCACGTGGAGCAGATCTAGCTCTTTTGAAAAAAAAAATTTTTTTTATTACTGAAAGCAAGTTTGAGCATATTTATCTTTTTTTTTTTTTTTTTCTTGAGGAAATCCATATAAAACTAATTAAGAAAATGTCTCTTTAACATACTGTATGTCACATATAGTGTTTAATGCTTCCCTTGTCATGGAAAATTCCATGTTTTTTTTATTTTTTATTTTTTTTTATAAATGTGTTCCAAATAGGTTTGGGATCTTAAATGGAAGCCTTTAAAACCCACAGCATTTTAGCCATTTTTATATTTTGCTATTTTTTCAGTTGTTGGTTTGTTTTTTTTAGCTGTTTATTAAATAAACATATAGGGCTCAGGATTTCACAGTATAAAGTGACCCATCCTTTTTTCAGCACAATTTAGGCAATATATAGCCAACTATACCAACATCATTGGGAAAAAGACTTTAGCACAGTCTGACTCCACAACAATAGGTGGCGATATGCCCCCTTTCAGCTTGTTACTGTGTTCCCGGTTGACTTATTATGTCAAAACACTCGACAAACTAGTTCTAGCTCTTATAAATAATTCTGTCCTAAATAACTGTAAAGATTCACCTGATATCATTCCAAAGCGCTGACACTGGAGACTCCTTCCAAAAATGTTTCTCACATAAATAAACCTCATCTTGGAGAAGAAGAAAAAAACATTACCAAAAAAAAAAAAAAAAAAAGGTGGGATTGGTGATTTGGTGAAGCATCCATCGTATAAATACCTGAGAGTTCCTGTTTGGTTTGTGTTGATGCAATTTTACTTTTCTGACCAATCAGAATCAAGCATTCCCACCAAGCTGAAATCGTGTGCGTTGGATCTTTTTTTTTTTTTTTTTTTTCCCGACAAATTACCACTTTTAAAAGATTTTACCATTTGGATTAGTTTTTTTTTTTTTCCCTCTTTTTGTCCTGCGGTGCAGTTTCCTAATAGAAGTTTGAGGAGAAAAAAAAAACAAACAGATAGGAGCATGGCTTTAAATTGTGTTTTGGCATGTTGCGGTGGACTTTTTACTCAAAAATATCTTTAAAAAAAAAAAAAAACAGATAAGAGGGTTAATTGGGTTTCTTTGCCGATAACGAGATGTCTTAATCGTATCTAGCTAATAATATTCGTCCGTTACTCTGGGCTTTTTCGCAAACGTGTGTGTGTGTGTGTGTGTAATGATATCGGATTAACGCGAGCCAGTCGTCTGCATGTAGTCATATATACAGCAGATACGAACATTACGACAACCGGAGGACGGTCAGGAGGCGTCACCTGACACACAGGGAGTAGAGTGTAGCCTTCAGCTGCTTTCTTTTCTTATTTGAGAGAAACGTGTTCACTTGTAGTCTCTCTCGCGCGCACACACACACACACACACACACCGTATATACAATATATATATATATGTATATGCATACACACACACACAACCTCTAAGGTTTATGTTTTCGAATCTGCAGGTTTGTGTTCGCATAATTTCTGTCTTGCATCAAGAACCGAAGCCTTGAAGACGAGCATGTGTGTGTAGGGGGGGAGGGAGGGAGGGGAGGGTCGGGGCGCTGGGTTTGGGGTTTAAAACACAAAACTTCACATGCTCGTCTTCAAACAAGCGATTTATTTTATTTTGTATTTGTATAATTTTAGGCTTTTATTTAATTGACATCTACCTTCGCTTCTCAGTGATCTCCCAGGAAAGAACTGTGCATTTACTTTTGTTTCTAAGCAATGTCTCACACACACACACACACACACACACACACACACACATACATATATGGCAGGACTGCTGTAACCTTTGACCTCCTCGTTCACCGAGACTGCTGAATGCAGATTCGCTCTGTTTGCGTTGATGTTTGGTCGAGCCGTCGCCACTGAAAGCCTTCAGCCGTTTCTTTTATTCTGGTTTTGTTTCTGCAGTTACAAATAAACTGGGATGAGAAGTGAAACACGTCCCGTCTGTGTGTCTTTATTTCTCTCTCTCGTCTGTCTTTAGGGTCGTCATCATCACTACAGTTAATTAACTAACAGGATCTGTGTGTGTGTGCGTGTGTGCACGTGTGTGTGTGTGTGTGCACGCGCTGACACTAGTGTCTGACTGGACACACTGAGACGCTGAAGCTCGAACACACACTGAACTTTTATCAACGAGGCTCGTCTGTTTATACTGTTTTTCATGTTTTATTCTTTCTTCTTCTCTTTTTCTTTGTTTATTATGGTCTTTTATTTCTTCAATTTTCTTTTTTGTTTGTTTCTTCCTTCCATCCATTTTCTTCTTTTGTTTGTCTTTATGTATTTCTACTTTTTTATTATATCTTCATTTTTACATTGTTTCTCTTTCTCTCTTTGCCTTTTTTCTTTATAACTTCTTTCCTTATTCTTTCCTTTCTTCCATCCTTTTCCATTATTTTTCTTTACTCCTTCCTCTTCCGTTAGACTTTTTTTTCTGTTTGCATTACTTTCTTCCTCTCTTTATTTCTCTCCCCTTTTATTTCCTTTACTTATTTTTTCTTCCTTACATTTTTCTTGCATTTTCTTTTCTTTTTTTTTTCATCTCCGTTCCTCATAAGCGATGGCTCTAACAGGTTAAACTTTCAGATCTTCCAAAAAAAAACAAAAAACTGAAGCAGCTGTAAAGTTTCCTCTCTTTCTCATTCTCTCCTTTTTTCCGTCCATCAGGAACTATGAATGCTCTCACATTTACTTGTCTTTCTGTCACATTCTCTCTAAATTACTGAGATTCTCTCTCTCTCTCTCTCTCTCTCTCTCTCTCTCAACTACTTACTCTCTATTATCTGCCCATAACAAAAGCTACAGCTGCCCCCAGCCAGGAGCCACAGCAACCAGCAGGAGAGGCACACTCCAGCTGTCACGCTCCCATCACACACACACACACACACACACACACACACACACACACACACACACACACAGAGACAGCAGCTGGATGCTTGAAATCCCCTGCAGTTCTGATACAGCTGTATAGGTGACAGGAAGCAGCGGCCACCTACCTGTGTGTGTGTGTGTGTGTGTGTGTGTGCGTGCGGCTGAACAGCAGGTGCTGCTTTCCCCTGACTGTGTGACAGTCACACTTTAGTGAATCTGACTAGTTTTGGGGGAACTTCATACTGTGTGTGTGTGTGTGTGTGTGTGTGTGTGTGCGTACGCATCTTCACAGTCACAGTTTTTGCTCCCTCTCCCCAGAGGAACTGGAGATCCGTCGCCGTACTTCCTGGCGCTTCCTGAGAGGAAGTGATGTCATGACCCATTCACTTCCTGAATGAACTGTTTAATGATGGAGGGCTGGAGTTACGACTCTGCGGCGCTCACTGTAACACTCGCTTTCTCTCACCGCCTTCTGAGGTTCTCCATCATGTCCACTGCTTTCATCTACTTCCTGTCTCGCTCCTCAGGACGCGGTGCTTCCTCTTGGGGTTAATTGCCGTCTGAAGTCTAAGCTGCTTGAGTTTTTGTTCATAACTCAGTAAAAAAGCGGTAGAGTAGCACTTAGTCATCAGGTACATTAATCGTTTCTAATGAGGTTAATTGATTAGCGGTAATTAATTAAAATAATTAAAAAGTTAACGTCAACAATTGTTGTTGGCTTGTAAATGTTAACATTTTTGCTAATTCTATATTTGATGTGTACGTACAGCACATAGTGCCTTTATAACACATTCATCATAATAATAAAAACCTTATAACAAGTATAATTATAATGTGTAAAATTTTGTCTTTAGGTGGTAGACTATATACAAGGTGACAAAAAAACGGGAACTTTTTTACAATCCAATAAAACTAGAAGTGATCAAAGAAATACATTTTATTCATAGTAATTGAAACCTAAAACTTGTAGAAATACTAAAGTATATTTAACTAAATGTCAGTAACCCGCAGTGCTACCACCTGCTAATGGCTACCAATACGCAGTTCAAAAATTCCCGTTATTCTGTGTCACCCTGTATACAGTATATAGGATTCTTTCTTTTAAGTCTGTTGCTGTTATAACACTTGTAATGACATAGTAATAACAGTTATGCATACTTTATTATTATTATTATTATTATTTTCAATAATAATCAGGTTAGTTATCATGGCATTCTTTCACAAATTAAGTAAAACAAATCTAAATACAAGGAGGGGAAACGTCTCCTGAATGAAGACGAAAAAAGGCGACTGACTTTAACAGCAGACTTCGGTTACAGTACGGTGATGAGACTCTTAGTCGCAATAAAACACTGGAACAATGCAAACGTTTTAAAGAAGTCCGTTGATCACGACCGCGCCCGAGGTGGCTCGGAGCCCAATGCAGTCGTTCCCGTGAACATTCAGCGAGTGGAACTCCTGATCCTTAATCTGTCTGTGACAACTGTACACACAATCATTCACCAACACCAACTTGATTGGAAGTTATTGGCACGTCCCCCATACGGTCCCCTGATCCAGGCCAGGAGTTCCTGTGAAGCAGGCAGTCTGATCATGGCTCTGGCGTACTGAGAAAATGTTCTACCTTGATGGTATCCAAGCACTAATGAAACACTGGGATAAGTGCATTAGTCTAGCAGGAGGTTATATAAAGACGTAAAACCGCGTTCTATTATCCTGCACAATAAAAAGTCCCACTTTGACTTGAACACCCTCGTAGACAGACAAATCTTAAGTAGACCACGGTCTGTCAAACATGTCTTTGAATAAGCCTTATTAAATGTACAGCATAATTAAGTACGATGGAGTTATATGTAGGTGTAACGCAGACGTATGAACACGACTGACAATATGCAGTGCGATATAAAAAAAAAATGAACAGACCGTTTAAAGTAAACCTGTGTGTGAGAGAGAGAGAGAGAGAGAGAGAGAGAGAGAGAGGTGGTGTGGGGGCTTTGTGGAGGCTGTTGTAATGAGCCACACAAGAGGAACAGGAGACTGGTTTTTATCATCGAGGAACTGTAGATATACGGAAGAGAAGCCACTGTAGGTGTAGAATAACATGAATGTTGTGTGTGTGTGTGTGTGTGTGTGTGTGTGTGGTCTCCTAAGAAGCTGTACACAAAACAGAAGAAGAATGAGGCACTGGTTTTATCACAGAGAAGGAAGAGAAGAGGTTTAATCGGAATACTATATATATATATATATACACAGTACCGTTCAAAAGTTTTAGAACACTTTCTAACTCCATGATGGTTCCTGATTTTTATTTCTTTCTACATTGTAAAGG
>JAQMYJ010000011.1:24302627-24313239 GCA_030014305.1 Clarias laeviceps | reverse complement strand
CAGGTCTTCTTTGGGGCAACATTGGCGAGTCTCAGGTCTTCTTTGGGGCAACATTGGCGAGTCTCAGGTCTTCTTTGGGGCAACATTGGCGAGTCTCAGGTCTTCTTTGAGTTGGTCAAGCCACTGTTTCTTGGGTCGTCCACGGGGCTCTGGGTTGAGGCACAGGGACATTTTGCTGCGCAATGACGGACCTCCTGCATTTTCTCTGCTATTGGCGCCACTCCCATAGCCATTCACACGTCTTCATTTTTAATGTAAAACAAAACGAAGCATCCGCATCCCCGTGACAGACGAGGCTTTCTCGTGCTTGAAGGTGGCCGACCAGCATTCGGATCCATACAGGGCAACTGAGCGCACAACGACCTTGTATGTCTTGAACTTCACATGGATGGGTATCTTGCAGTCGCAAGGGACAGGCAAGGGAGCTGAGATATTTGCACCAGACAACTTTCTCGAGGTCTTGGCTGTCAATTTGGATGCTTCTGTTCGTCTGTAGTCCGCACTCCATGTATCCTGACATTTATGACAGCACC
This sequence comes from Clarias laeviceps, assembly GCA_030014305.1. NCBI lineage: Eukaryota > Metazoa > Chordata > Actinopteri > Siluriformes > Clariidae > Clarias > Clarias laeviceps. The sequence goes on along the minus strand of JAQMYJ010000011.1, from coordinate 24,312,706 downwards.
AAAGAAAACGCTTAAAATACAATGCTAGTAATAAGAAATAAATGTACATAATAAAAAACATCCATGATTTGAGTGTAACTAGCTGCTGGCTAGTAGCGTTCAAACACAACCGGGGAAAATGCATGAAGTTGACCATGAACCTGGAAGCTAATAAAACATGCCTTAAACCGACTAAATGACTAATATTTTTTGTAGTGTTGTAAGTAGTGTTGTTTAATACCTGAAATATTCACCCTTTAATACAAACGATTTCAGAATTAATTTCCTGGATTTACACAGTCATAAACATACTGAATCTGCAGTTAAGGGTATTTCCCATTTTACATATAGAAATTCCAACCAGTCAAAACAGAAATCATTTCAATATCTAACTCTTAAAAAGATTTTACACAATTAAAAGTGTGGGAAAAGAATTTATTTTGTTTGTTCATTAAAACCCTTTTATCTATATTCACTGCCCAATAAATAAATAAAGTCACCATTTCAGAAGGGTCAAATTATTATGCTGCATCAAGAAAAGAAAACAAGTAAGAAGATTTGAAATTACTGGAACTGGGTTAAGAATCCTTCAACACATTATCAAAACCAGGATGGATGGTTCTCAGTTCTCAGATCCGGGGTTGCTCAGGTCTAAACTCAGGGACGTTATGTGTCAATAAAATGGAGTCAGTTGACGCCTTGAATGTACTGGATGACCAGATTATCACATCTATGGAGGTTTTCTTCACTGATGGTACAGCCATATTCCAGTACTCGGAGCGTGAAAGAGCGGTTCTGGGAGCATAAGGAATCATTTTCACACATGAAAATGGCGGCGTAAGACACATACAAACAAACATAAATTACAACTAAAGTGTAAACTATAAGTCGTTTAAGACGCTGTCATGTTCACATTCCTAGATCCACACCCAACTGTATAAACTACTGTTAGTAGTGATTCTCCATTAAAGATGCTTTTAAACCAAAGGTTATGCTTTAATCCTTGCCTGGAGAACCAGTTCAACATGCTAAGTTTGTTCTAATGGTTTGTAAAAATGTCATACAACATCAAAAATAAACTCATTTTCCAAACGATCCATCACAGCGATGTCAGAGTGTCCCTGGACTGAGCTGCCACTTGAAAGTTTACAGACCGAGTTCACAACTCGACGTACGACTGAACTTGTGCTCGTGTTGCATTCTGGAGTTCCACCTGTTTTACAACATTTAATTCAACCTGGCGGCCATTTCATGGTTTAACTTGAGATCATTCAAGTTTAATTCAGTCTGACCAGGTAAAACCAATTAAAGGCCATGACACCTAATAGATCAGGATTAGTGAAGATGACTGGGCATGGAAAAAAAGCTTGGTTTCCCAATGTCAGTAAGCATGTTTCAAGCCAAATCAAGTGTCCAACACATTTATTACATTAAGACAGTCAATACTAATGAAAGATGAAGATGGTCCATACCACCATGCGGTCTCATATATGGGAGGAATGGATTATGTTTATCAGAGTAGAACGATTACATGGAGAAACTCACATGCATATTATCATATTAAGCATGTTAGAAATACAAGATTATGACCGGTTATGAGATCCTGAGAAATAATGCTGTAGGATTTTATAGTAAAACTGGTTTATGGACCACCCTGATGGGGTTATTAAATCGGTCGTGGTGGTGATGATGCGCAGGGTTATTACATATTACATTGTGGGTACCAGACTATATAGATTTAGTATCAAATCTAAATCTACCAGAACAGCCACTCAAGGCTATGGTGTCACTATCACAAACATATTACTTACTCTATATCCACGGCAGCTGTATTGTAGCAGAAGATGCAGAAAAAAACTTCCCGGAATTTTATTATCAGGAAACCAATGTATCTTAGCATTGCCAGCCAAAGCATGTACAGTTTGACCATCTTGCTCATTAACTGCTGTGACACAGGACTAAAATATATTGCAGGATGTGGAGCAAACTATTATAGTGTGTCATCAGTCAAGACATGACCAACTAAGCTTCCCCAGTCTTGGCTTTCTGACAGAGCCCTAACTATTTCCCTGGAGCCCATATTACCCAACCGCCCCAAAAGCAATTCTAAGAGAAACCACGCCAGACCTGAACCAGTAACTTCTTGGCTTTGACCGCCCACCACAAGGCATTTGGCTGCTTTTCCAAGTCCTGGGGTATGCATGATTTTAAGCTCTCCATGAAGAATGGTTACAACCCCAAGTTCACAGCTGATGGCTGAGCACCTGCATTCTACTTTTCTACCTATGTTACATGGACAAGCACATATATGGCTTCATTTTGAAGAAATTACTAATATAAACATGCTTGGTCAATGGAAAGTATGTTGACCTTGTACTCACAGTTCTGGGAAACCAAAACTATGCTATAGGAATATGTGATATTTTGTGGAAAACCCTTTTCAGCTATGCAAAGTTGTGAAGACCACAATAGTCTGGAAGACAAAAACAAATCATCACATGTAGCTATTCAGCAACGTGGTCGAATCATGAGATTCACTGTGTGAGGAAATCGTACTTTAACTAGCAAGGGTTTTAAACAGCTTTAGGCAGACTGATTGTTGTGCCAATGGAACCTTACTCAATAGGATATATGCAGGAAATCAAGGCAAGATTAAATAAAATATATTTCCATGTAGTTTTGGTGAAATCTATTTGCACTTATTAAAGTTGACGCATCAAAGTAATTATTAACTGCGGAAGAGTTAATTGACCAAATCCCAATTTCCATCTAACTGTTCTGAATTCAGCCACAGCGACATCCATTACTTTATTGTTGCCTGGCCTCAAAATCTTTCATAACTGCCAGCAACTCTCGAACAGTTGACTGAAAACACAAAACCAGTCCACTACATGTTGCTTCTCTTTTACTTATATACGGAAATGACTCGAACATGCAGAGGACTTGTCTAGTATGAACTTCCTGCTGGTCCTCCATGCAGTGAAGAATTTAAACAAATTCTGAAGGCCAACCTTTTTTATGAAAATGTAATTAAGGGGCATTTCTGTGGTTGTTGTTGTTGGGCTTTTGGCTGCTCCCATCAAGGGGTCACCATAATCTGAACCACACACAAATTGGCACAGGTTTTATACAGGCTTCCCTTCTTGACACAACCCCTCCATTTCATTCAGGAACGGGCACTGCATCCAGCGGCTGGGGTCTGGGCATTAGCTGGGAATCAAACCCAACCCCTACACATGGTAGACGAGACACCTACCACCGAGCCACAAATAACGAAGGGCATTGCCTTATCTTACAAAATTGCTGAAATGCACCAGCAAGAAATGTGCTGGCTTGTGCTAGCATGAAAATTCCTAGTCATTGGTGACACATTTCCTTCAAATGCTACAACAATTGATAAACGTTCCAGGCTGGTACGATGTGGCTCATTTGCAATCTCGACAATTACACTTTACTTAATAAAGCAAAATTTCCACATTGTTCCCAAACTCTTACCTGATTATATGCTCGTAGTACATAGTGGTATTCTTAACTTTTTACTTCTGACACACAAACTCACACTTGAATGTGTGCAGAAGGGCTATAAAAGCATTGCAATCATGTGAATAATATAGGCCTGTATCCTAGTAACAGTGGCGCTCTTGCTCTCGGCACTCATTTTTCACTTACTTCATATTTTCTATGTGAAAACTATCATCGGTTAGATGCGTTTGATCCTTAAAGCTGTGACCTTTAATACATCAATTGAACAGCTAAGATAGAAAACTCAGTGGCTTTCCTATTTGCCCTGCAGTCTAGGCGTCATCAGCGCCATTTGCTAATCCATGCTTTTTGTTAGCTAATGCGGTGCATTCCCTCTGTATAAAAGGCGCATTCTGTGACTCATAGTTTTGTCCAGCTTGCCCAACCACGTGTCAGAAGTAGCGTCAGTTTGTCTCACTCTCACACACTCATACATGTACGCAGACATACCAGCTGGAGCCTCATTGTTTTCTGACAAGGCAGACTATAGTATCAGATGTGGCTGAATTCGACACAATAGCAGCAGAGTGTGTTGGCGGGGGTCTGGTGACGCTGTGGCTGGCTTGGTCTTGGTGGGGCACGTGTGTGCTATTCTGTCCTGGAGCCAGACTGCAATGCTTCATTCTGTCTCCCTCACCTAGTAGCACTGGAGCCTGGGCCGAAGGGCAGCTGGACAGGCGGATAGCCATCACTCGCGTCTCTTCATCCTCACTTTGTCTGTTTGCTGTGAAGGTGATGGCGTCAGCTCTTCTCCTGTTTGTGTTTTCCTTAGATTGAATGATGGATTCTGGCACAATTGCAACAATTGCAGCATCCACAGCCAAAACATGCACTCACTCCTTATTTTCTTTCAACTGCCACCCACAAAGCATTCTCTTCTATTGTCTTTCTCTGTAGATGCATGTCAGGAACTAATCAAGTTCTGAAAGAGGAAGTCGCAAACTTTGAATAATTATGTGATTGTGAGCGCTTGGGATGTGGTTCATACTTCAATCAAAAATTTTGACTGCTTATTTGTGTGAATGCCAAGGTGTGGTCATCACTTACTGTACCTTGGTGCTTTTAGTGACGTACTGTATAGAACAGGCCTTGCTGAATACTTGGAACATAAGAGCGTCGGGATTCTTTGAAGCTGGTTCGACCAAAGCATGGTATAGAGGTATGCATGGTGGTGAGCATTGCCGACTCGGAGCGTCTCTGGTTCTTGAAGTGACATTAAGGGAACTCATTCTGGGGGTGGATTTCATGGTTACCCCATTATTTTGCATGGTTACCTCACTGGGTTTGCTTTTTGTTCTTCGGTTGCCTCTGACCTCCTGTGGCAACTAACCAGGATATCTGTGATACTAACCAGGATAAAACTAACCGGAAAATGTTTAATACCAAATGGTGACTCAGGCCCAGATTTTCTAACCATTTCTTCTTAATAATGAGAACTACCAAAACTACCTGTAAAATAAATTGATGATTGGGTGGAATAGTGAATAATCCCTCTCCGGTTATATATTATTGCTTCACATAAAGGTGAACAAGTTGTCATTATGAAACATATGTTTGACCAATTTTTTTAAACTTAGAGCTGCATGGTGCCCTCCTAGGAGAACCTGATTGGCAGAAGTACCAAATAAAACATTTTGAGTAACTAAAGCATGACTCAGGAAGTAAAATCTGCTAGCTGCTTTGGTGAAAATGCATCTCAAGGTGAGTTTCTTCAGGTGGAACCTAAAGTTTTTGAGCTCCTGACAAAGTTCCTGTATTCTTGAAAAGGGTTCTACCATGGAAACATGGCTCTGGAGAACTGAAGGTGTTATTCATCTTTGAAAATCTGTCTTGGTAACATTTCTACACGTTACTTGTTTCACCGTTTCAGTAAAGCCACCAGAAGCTCCAGGATTTCGTACACTGCTGGTGGGCGCTTTTGTGGTTTCTGTGGGTGCTTTTGAAAATAAAATAAACAGAATTGCAAAAATACCAAATTTTGCTTTGGTGAAAGTAAATAATTCGATTTGCTGTTTGCTTTTCTGCAGTTTTATTTAATGTTATATCAAAGATAAGACAAAACCATGAAAATGGATAAGTTCTTTTCCTTTACATAATGCGCGTCAGTTATCGAATTGTCTCAATCTTGCCATCTTACTCTACAAAGATCTGATACGGATGTTGCGCTAATGCTTATAGTTTCAGTATTTCTAGTGTAAAAAAAATTAAAAAGCTTTATTGTAACACGTTTAGAAGCTCATTTGTTGTAAAGATTACCAAAGGAAAAACAGTTCCGTGCTATTGTGCTAGGGACGTAGCTCAGTAGTTAATGTATTGGACTATGGTTTGGAAGATCCCAGGTTCAAATCCCACGACCACCAAGTTGTCCCTGTTGGGCCCTTTGGACTTAATCTTGAGTAAATTAAAATCAGTGCACAATTTGAAACCGAGGCAGTCATAATCTGTTTTTGTGAATCTCTTTCACACTTTCACATTCATACTTTGAGTTAAGAGCTGTGATCTTTGATGAATCTTTGAAGCCTTGGTGAATTCGAAACTTCACCTTTCATCCTGTGATTTTTTTTTCCCCATGAGTAATTAAACTCACTTGAGGAGAATCTTTATGTACTTTTCACACTTCTGTTGAAATTTCCAATGACGTGATAAAATGTGCGTGGGTTTCCATAACCTGGCAGCATCAGCCTTTGCCCCGGGTCCAAATGATTCCTGGGACGCGAGCGTTGTCCGATGTTTCTTTAATTCTTTAACTCGCTCACAAGTTTATTTCCTCCCTGAAATACTGCTTACTTCTTGTCACTTTCATCTCATCCTATCCATACTCAACCACTCAAATTTATAAAAAAAAAAAAAAAAAACATTACAGGAAAATATCAGGGATCTTTCGTGTCTCTGGTGAATCTATGTTTAACAAGATAACAATTTTAAATTAATTGAACTCAAATAAAAAAAAAACATACATTTCATTTAAAAAACTTTATGTTTGAGTTCACGACGAGGTGCCCGCATAAAGAGCTACAGACGTTGCTATTGATTTTATGAACATAATAAGCGATAATTACGCTGGATTCATTTCTCTTGATTGTTTTGGGAAACATGCATGGTTTAATAATGCCATTCATTCATTACCCATGCACCCTCGCACATCAGGCCAGGAAAGAAATGCCACAGGCGCAATATATATGGTAATAGAGCTAGTGCAATAAAGTAGTTTATTGTCATACTAATGTTCCTCAGTAGAAATGTTCTCTCTCGCACACTCTCTCTCTCTCTCTCTCTCGTAGTTTGCCCGCATGTTAAGTGCAGCGCTTAACCTCCTGCATGGCTGAAGGCAGTCGCTTGCATCGACAGTCTCTTTCCGTGTGGAGCAGAGGTCGTCTCGGTTGCTGGAATTTCATCTGTCGTGTGAACTAAACCAAGAGACATTTATCCTGCTCACACGAACGGAGCGATTTTTTTGCTTTTCCCCTTAAACTGACACCGCTAATGGGGACACGTCGTAAAAAAAATCCTTTCACATTCGCAGAATGCATAATGTAACGTTCTCATCATCCGCCGATTGAGTGCTATTGTAAACAAAGCGTTTTCACTGTGAATTTCCAGTGGCAGATTTCTAGTGGAATCAGAATCAGAAGTGAAATCCTACACTGCTGTGTCGGCAGTCAAGAGTTAAGATTAATCCTCATCGCAGCGCACGAGATTTGAAAACATATTAGGCTATCAGAGACTGTGCGATAACGCGTGGTCTCCTTTTCTCGTTATACAGATCCTTTAATGATGGACCTGCGACATGGACCTGTGTTTTGCATATAGCATGAAAATGTCTCATGCAGAAAATGAACTTGCATACACACAGCAGTGCGAGTTCAAAAAGCAAAAAACGCACAAGATAGCACTCAAAAGTAAAAGTGCAGCAGCAAAAACACAGCATGAAATCGCAAAAGTGCCAGAGCAACAAAACAATAGCAAAAGCAAAAGAGCAACGACAAAAGTGTAATAGGTGCAACACCGGAAGCAAAAGCGCAAAAAAATGTGCCAAACGCAAAATCAAAAGCACAAAAGCTGCAACGCCAAAAGCAAAACACAACAAAAAGATGCAACACCAAAAGCAAAACACAAGGAAAAGATGCGACACCAAAAGAAAAAGTGCAACAAAAAATTTGCAAAAGCGCAACAAAAGTGCAACATCAAAAGTACCAGATCAAAAACAAAAAGCGCAACAACAAAACACAGATTATGCAAAAGCACATAAGCAAAAGCAGAACAATGCAAAAGTCCATCAACAAAAGCATACCAAGTGCAACAAAAGAGCAACAACAAAAACAAAAGCCCAACAGCAAAACATTTAAGCCACAACACACCAAAAGCAAAAATGCAACAGCAAAACACAATGACAGTAACTCTAAACAAAAGCATTGCATGGATGTTTCTGATTGGACACTGAGCGCTGTAGCCATTTAAGAACGTACATATGACGTTAAATCGCGTTGCTGTAGCCAATCAGAAAAAGCATACGATGTTCTCAAAGATCCTATTCTTTATAATTTCAATTGATGTCATTCATTGTATAGGCAGCAGTGGCTTAGTGGTTAGCACTGTCGCCTCGCACCTTCAGGTTCCGGTTTCCCGCCTCGGGTCTGTGTGCATGGAGTTTGCAAGTTTACTCCGGGTACTCTGGTATCCTCCCACAGGCCAAAGACATGCAAGCTATCAGGTAGTGTGTGTGTGTGTGTGTGCGCGCCCTGTGATGAATTGCCCACCTGTCCATGGTGTACCCTGCCTCGTGCCCCAAGTCTCCTGGGAAAGGCTCCAGGCCCTCTATACAGCATAATGTGGTATAGACGATGAGAAAGTGAATGAAAGTGAATCATTCATTGTGTTTCATTGTGTGTAAATTTGCTTTTGTCTTTTTGCTTTGTTAAAGTGTTTTAGAGACAAGCAAATCTCGTCGCCGAGCTCGCTTTCTGCCGTCACTCACTCACAAGCTGATTTCCGAATCCTGTTGAAGGTCCAGACGCTGGTCGGTTCCTTGCGTTTGAGGGAAACGAAGATCGTTAGAGGATCTTTATGAGGAAAAACGCACGTTATCTGATCTTCTGTTATTATAGATACGACTTGGACTTTGAAAACGGTCTGATGAGTAATGATCTGAAGGAATGCTGAACTCAGACTGAAGGATCAATAACGGCGTGCAGCAGCAGGGTTTGGTCTCGTCACTTCGGTGGAACTGAAAAGAAAAACATTGTTCATTCTCGTGTATAAGCAAAAAAATAAAAAAACTAATCTTGTTTAGGGAATCAACTCACATTACTTTTACTCACTTAAGTTAAGCAGAAACAGCTAAATGTTTGAACACCTGCTTTCCTGCTGATGAATGAACAAAAAAAAAAATTCAGAACATATTTAATGAAATCAATTTTTCTTCTCACCTTTTTTTGCTTCTTTTTTTACACTGTCTAACGGCCAAGCGAAATAAGAAGGTGTTAAAGGAAGGTGTGAAAACACACACAACTGACAGTTTGACTCACACACACACAAAAACACATAGACACACACACACACACACACACCAAATACAGATTAATAAGAAAGAGATTAGTGAGGTCGTGGTTTTCTTTATGAATTTCCCCTGAATTCCTCTCTCTCTCTCTCTCTCTCTCTCTCTCTCTCTCTGTTTGTGTGTGTGTCTCTCTCTCTCTCTCTCTGTTTGTGTGTGTGTCTCTCTCTCTCTCTCTCTGTTTGTGTGTGTCTCTCTCTCTCTCTTTCTGTTTGTGTGTGTCTCTCTCTCTCTCTCTCTTTCTGTTTGTGTGTGTGTCTCTCTCTCTCTCTCTTTCTGTTTGTGTGTGTGTCTCTCTCGGTGTCTCTCTCTCTCTCTCTGTTTGTGTCTGTGTCTCTCTCTCTCTCTGTGTCTCTCTCTCTCTTTCTGTTTGTGTGTGTGTCTCTCTGTGTGTGTCTCTCTCTCTCTCTCTGTTTGTGTCTGTGTCTCTCTCTCTCTGTGTCTCTCTCTCTTTCTGTTTGTTTGTGTGTGTCTCTCTCTCTCTCTGTTTGTGTCTGTGTCTCTCTCTCTCTGTGTCTCTCTCTGTCTCTTTCTGTTTGTGTGTGTGTGTCTCTCTCTCTCTCTCTCTCTGTGTCTCTCTCTCTTTCTGTTTGTGTGTGTGTCTCTCTCTCTCTCTGTGTGTGTCTCTCTCTCTTTCTGTTTGTGTGTGTGTCTCTCCCTGTGTGTCTCTCTCTCTCTCTCTGTTTGTGTCTGTGTGTCTCTCTCTGTGTGTGTGTCTCTCTCTCTTTCTGTTTGTGTGTGTGTCTCTCTCTCTTTCTGTTTGTGTGTGTGTGTCTCTCTCTCTCTGTGTGTCTCTCTCTCTGTGTCTCTCTCTCTCTCTCTGTGTCTCTCTCTCTTTCTGTTTGTGTGTGTGTCTCTCTCTGTGTGTCTCTCTCTCTCTCTCTGTTTGTGTCTGTGTCTCTCTCTCTCTCTCTGTGTCTCTCTCTCTCTCTCTGTTTGTGTCTGTGTCTCTCTCTCTCTCTCTGTGTCTCTCTCTCTCTCTGTTTGTGTCTGTGTCTCTCTCTCTCCCTGTGTGTCTCTCTCT
>JAQMYJ010000011.1:24274003-24291601 GCA_030014305.1 Clarias laeviceps | reverse complement strand
CACACACACACACACACACACACACAGTATGTGTGTTTGTGTGTATGTGTGTGTGTGTGTGTGTGTGTGTGTGTGAGAGAGAGAGAGAGAAAATGTACTAACATCCTGTTAATGATGAAGCCCTAATCAGCTGCAAATATATTTCAGTGTTACAGTTTTTACTGTCTGAGTCTTCCAGACAGACTGAGAGAGAGAGAGAGAGAGAGAGAGAGAGCGAGAGAGAGGCGTAAAAGACCAGCAAGCACTTGTCAGAAACGCATGAATATTCCCCTTCAGGCTAAAGCTAAATCAGAACCAATTATCCGGCGAAAAGCTGAAAGGCCAATCCCGGAAAGAGAGAGATTTTGAGGAAAAAGAGAGTCAGGGAGAGTAAACAAGTGAGCGAGAGAGAGAGAGAGAGAGAGAGAGAGAAGGAGAGAGGTTCAGGAAATGGGTTCACTGCTGCTCTTTGATCTGGCCTGGTTTATACGCCTGCTTTGCCTGGCACACTGGAGCCATTCATCGCTTCCCGCTTTAATAACTTTGTTTTTACAGACTTGCCTGCAAAGGGACAAAACAGAAATGGCTTTTAAAAACATACTCCAGGCCATGAAAGGGGACCAATATAAGCTGCTAAAATCTGTTTGAATTTTGCTAGGTTGCAAAAAGACCCGAGTCGATCGCTGGCTCTGGCTCTCCCTCGCTGGCTCGCTAAAGGCTGCTCGCGGAGACGCCGGGCTCAGATTCTCTCGCATCTTGAAGTTGTCAGGCGACTCAGTGGTACTAGTGTGTCTTTTTATTTTCCTCATTATAGTTCTTATGTAAATCTCTACATAAACACTTAACGTCCAAGTTAATCAGGTTCACCCGCTAGCTTGTGCTCACGCTATCACAGAATGCAAATTCGGCTAATAACATAGTTTAGCTAATAGTAGATACAAGCTAGTGATTTGTTAGAGAATTTGGCTATGTGTCTTAATTAGGCAATAAATTTATCAGCCTAGTGATACTAGCGATAGTTTTAACTATGCAGTGTGTTATAATAGTGTTCACTATTAGTGAAGTTAGTGAGTGTGACTAGCTACAAAGTCAAATTCTTTACAGTATTGCAGATCAATGCTAGCTACTGCAGTGTTTAGTTCTGTTTAGTTTAGTTTAGTTTAGCAGCCTAATTTTTATTCACTTATAGAATACTAGTGTACGGACCTGTCGTTAATGGGGTAAGGAGTTTGTAGAAATAGTTACAAGCTTAAAGCTAAAAATAAGCTGACCAGCATCTGGCACAGAACTGCTCATTACTGTTCCCTTCTGCTCAACATTTTGATTTAAATTATGGCGCTTTAAGGTTCAGTTTTCATAGTGTACGCACCATTTTTTGAAGTAAGCCATGATGATTCGCACTGTCGGTGCATTGCGGTCGTTTCTGTGTCATCTGCATACTCTGTGTATGCATGATAAAGGCTCAATTAAGTAATGCTTATAGTCACGTCCACCTCTAGGACAAAAGTGCTAAATTTGTCCAAAAAATCGTTAGATGCCATGACATAATCTGGCACAAAACTGCTCATAACATCTCTTTTACTCAACATTTTGATGTCATTTATGTTGCAGGTTTAAATTCAGGCAAATACCGACAGACTGTCTGTCTTGCCTGTTTTGCGTGATGCTGTGACAAAATTTGACTGGACAGACAGACAGACAGACAGACAGACAGACAGACATTTTTCTGAGACTGGTTTCGGTTCCTCCAATGTATGAAACATAAAGATATCATTAAAAGACCGAGTACTGACCAAAGAACAGACAAAACATTTATTTTATTTATATAGATGTATAGTGTTGTGGAACATCTGTGTTCACGTGTTATGTTTTGTCTATATGTACATAGGCATTTATTTAACCGATTGATAAATTTAAGATAAAACGACGAAACAGTAACGGACCCAGCTACTCTTGTAGAGTTCAACAAGTACAACAATAATTGTATTGTATTGTGTATGTATATGTGTGTGGGTGTGTGTGAGAAAGAGAGAGAGAGAGAGAGAGAAATACCCCGTGTCACCTCACTTCACCTTAACTCATCTGTACTGTTTCTCTCGTCCCCACTGCTGACCCGATCTCCGGCTTCCCTCGCCCTCCTAACCCCTCCTTCGCTGCTCTCACATATTGTTCTGTTTGCTGCTTCTGTGTGTATGTGCTTTTATGCATGTGTAGTGTATGTGTACGTGCTTCTGATCAAGCCGCACGTTCTTGCTGCCAAGCGCGTTAAGTGTCCAGTACAGAACAATACCTCAGAGTCCATGAGAGATCACGTGAGTCACACATCCTATATGGGATTTGTCATTAACACAATAAGCATTAGGGTTTATTTTGGGGGAAGTAATTTTGGCACAGGAGCCAGTTTATATTTTCATTCAGCTCCTGGAAAAAAAAAAAAAAAAAGCTAATCTGATCTGGTGCACGTACGTGATCCTGAACATTGCTTATCTTTGATGCTTTCATTCTAACATGTGAACTAATGGATTCCCAATTCACATTGTTCCAATTCACATTGAATTTAAACAAGCAAAATGAGACAGGACGCAAGGGTGTATTCTCAGGGTATTTTAATTGTAGGCATTCCATTATTTACAGTGAGTGTCTGTAGCACGGGACAAATAACAGGAAGGCAACATCAGGTCAGGAAAATGCAAGAATTAAAAAAAGTAGCAGAGTTAAAGAAGGATAAATCCTGAACATGAGAAACATGAACAGTGAATACTGTACGTCTCAGACTCAGACTCAGACTTACAATCAACAAGGTTTGTAATAGGAAGTGGAGACAACAGGATATAAATACACAAACCAGGACTGGAAACAGAAACCACAGGGCAGAAACAAAACATGTAACAGTACATTCAGGTCGTCAGCTGACTTCGTTTTATTGCCACATAACGTTACCGAGTCTAGACCTGAGTAACTGATCAACCCCAGATCATAACACCGTCTCCAGAGGCTTGTACAGTGGACACTATGCATGATGGGTGCATCGCTTCATGTGCTTCCCTTCTTACCCTGACACGCCCATCACTCTGGAATAGGCTCAATCTGGACTCGTCAGGTCACATGACCTTTTTTCCATCGCTCCAAAGTCCAGTCTTTATGATCCCTAGCAAACCAAAGACTTTTTTTCTGATGAGTTTACTTAAGAAGTGGTTTTTCTCACAGCTGTTTAGTCTCCGTGACGTCTCGTGACATTGTGTGTTTATGGAAATGTCTATCAAACATACAGTAGCTCTGGCTTTTGCTGTTGGTCTTTTTAAATGCAGCTTCACCAGGCGTTTAAATCATCTCCGATTATACGTATTCGTGATTGTTGTGCAACAACAATTCCTTAAAGTTGATGGTTCTGCACTGTCTTTACAGGTTTTAATAATGTGCAGGAAAGTTCGTAGCATAATTCCAGTCATTTCAACAATCTCCTTATTTGTTTTCTTTGCTTGATGCAGGCCAATAATTTAACCCTTCTGAAATGGTTGATATAACAACCATTCTTTAACAAATTGATACACAGGGAAAAGCATGCTGTTAAGGGGAACTAATCTGTAACAAGATAAAGAATGACATTTAAAAGTGACATTTTTGTCCATCATTTGATGACTATCATATATATATATATATATATAACAAGTAGAAAGGCAAAAAACTATAGAAAATAAAGAGCAAAGGAGTCATATTTCAAAGGCACATCTTCTTAGCACAAGTGCTAATGTAGAATCATGTCAGTCTTCCGAAATATAAATCAGAATTTTTGTTTTATGTATTTTTTTTATTCCCTCTTGCTAATTAGTCTAGTTCCCGTTATTGTCGAATGGCTTCCAATTTACCAACATTAAAAATCTGTTTACTGTTGCTATAGTGCTCCCATCGAGTCATTGCTTTCGCACACGTGTGTCATGCTCAGGATTAGACTCCCTAATAGCGGAGCCACTCAGGAACCCTGAAACGCCCTTGTTTTTGCTGATATGGACGTTAGATGCATATAAGATGATCTCTACTTCATTACTCAGTCTCATTTCCCAAACTTAAAAGGATAGCCAGCTAAAAGAAATGCTAACGTGTCTACTGTTGGCTTTCATTACCTTTTTGCAAAAAAAAAAATAATAAATAAAATCTCATGCAGTTTCAATTTGTTTTCTTCCACATATTCAGGCAGGCGGTTTGCTATTACTGATTACTATTTTTTTTGTGTGATAAGTCAGCAGGTTGTGCTGAGTTACAGGGGAATGGTTATACTTATAGCGACGAAGAAATCAAATAGATCTGGATAGATTTGCGAAAAAAGTTAATTTAGGCTTGGGGAACTCGTATCTTTTTTAACTGTTGGTTAATTTTCTCTAACCGTAGTTCAGATACAGTACATGGAATGTCTCAGGTTTATATTAATGTCATGATTTTAATATTGGAATGGTTTCTATAGCAACGACTTACAGTGGAACTTCTGCAGGGGACTCGTGTGTATTTGTTTGTACTGTATGTTCTGATTTACTCTACGTTGCATTTTTGGAAGGAGTCTCCAGTATCAGAGATAAAGCTATAACTTTAACTTTAAAGCTATAGCTATAACAGTCTTTCTGGGTTAGATGATGGAAACTTAGATTATGAATTTGCTGTTGTTTTATTATTTAAATAGTGTTTGTCCAGAATGTTTAAATGGACTTAAATGATTCATTATTAAAAAAATGAAGAAAAAAAAAATGCACTGTTGCCTTGCACATCCAGGGTCGAAGGTTCGGTTTCCGCCTCGAGTCTGTGTGTCTGGAGTGTGCATGTTCTCCCCGCGCTTGGTGGGTTTCCTCAGGAAATTCTGGTTTCCTCCCACAGTCCAAAGACATGCAGATCAGGCTAATTGGCATTGTGTGTGTGTGTATGTGTGTGTGTGTAAATCCTGCAATGGTTTGGTATCCAGTCCAGGATGTACCCTGCCTCGTGCCCAAAGTCTTCTGGGATCGGCTCCAGGCCCCCGCGGTCCTGTACAGGATCAGTGGTATAAAGAATGAATGAATTAATAAATGAAAATGTTAAAATGTATTGGATAATCATTGTGCTGGTGGAAATAAAACTTTGGGAGACCTTATTTTGGGAATATAATCAACTATGGGGTGGTTACAGTACCTCTGTTTTTAATGTGTTTTGCTTCATGTTATTTAATAGCTCTGGAAACTGTAATAATTGGACCCCTACTTGATAAAAAAAATAATAATAAATCCTTTCCTTTTTTTCTTTCTTCAACCGTGTCTGAGATCAACCCCTCACTCATTGTGCTGCTCCGGCGATTACAACTCCAGCACATCATTTTTAATCTTTAAATATAAAAATAGAGCAGAAGCTTCCACCTACACCATCAAACAGACAAATGTTCATGTAATCCGTGCCATCTTTCTCTCTCTCTCTCTCTCTCTCTCTCTCTCTCTCTCTGTGAGCATGTGATCGTTGGGTTGTGAAAATTTTCCAGCGAGGTTCCATCAGGCAGATGGTGAAACCCTGGGAGAACTTCCACACGGCTTGTAGAAGAGGAGGAACATCGAAGCCTACACATATGTTCTCCCTCACACTTCTGTAGCCATAATCATCACACATGATTACTATATAGTTGCGTTCTATAGTACAGGAATAGCATCATAATTGCTGAGGAGTCGAGTGGGTTTATAGTGTGTTAGTTAGCTCTAGTGTGCTTGAGAGCGAGTTGAGTAATAGGGAGGTTTGAGGAACGTAGGAGCTGCTGCTCTATTTATTCACTTTACAGGAACAAATGAAGGAGCACTGAGTCAATTTCTATAATCTGGCATTGCTATTGTCTGTCTAACATCTGGCAACGTCAAATAAAATCAACACACTTCAATAATCACTACTGTTCTGCTTTTTTGGTGCTTTTTTCCCTCTCGTACATTCTTCCTGTTTTGCTCGCAAACTGATCGTTTCATTTTATTTGATTTCTTTTTCTCTGGTTTTCTTTTAATGAATGGATCACAATTGGGAACAGCAAAAGTCAATGGTCTAAAATTAAAACAAAGAGGTTATGCACACCTTCACGGTCAGGAACTCTATACCCATTTCATCCATCCATCCATCCATCCATCCATCCATCCATCCATCCATCTGTTTGTCCAAGCTTCTTTGTTATTTTAACAATTGATATTTGCAGTGGATTTCAAGCACAGTACTGTGATGAGACTCTTAGCCGCAGTAAAACCTTTAAAGTGCAAACGTTTTAAAGAAGGCCATTATGTGTGAATGACGATCCAGGCTGTGGCGGATCGAAGCCCACTGCAGTTGTTCCAGTAAACGTTTAGCGAGTGGAACGCCTGATCCTTGAAAATCAACAGATAACTTGTTGCCAACTTGCAGAAGAAACGCATCTGTCTGTGTGAACTGTACACACAATCATTCACCAACACCACTTGCACATTACAGGAACTCGGCTGGGCGTTATTGCCACAACCCCATCTTTGCTCGCCATTTCCACATTTTTGGGCCATTAAAGGAGTTCCTGGGAGGCCAGCGTTTCAGATGTCAATTAGACAGGCAGTCCGATCATGGCTCAGGTGTACTGAGAAAACTTTCTACCTTGATGGTATCCAAGCACTAGTGAAAAGCTGGGATAAGTGCTTTAGTGTAGCAAGGGATTATAGAGAGAAATAAAGGTAGTTTTTACTCTCATAACTGTGTTCTGTTATTCTACACAAAAACAAGTTTGACTTGAATACTCCTCATAAAATTCATAATGATGCAATAACATAAAACTAAGTCAAGTTTATGGAAAATAACCAACAGAGTTGCACAACAGAGAGAACATCTAGCTACAGATCAGCGTCCTAATTAGCATGTGCATATGTCTTTACAATGAACCTGATGAAGTGCTGCTTCATTATTATTAAGTCTCTCAGCGAGTAAACCTCACTTACTTTAGTAAACAGTAAACAATAACTTAATTTCAGCCCGACCACACTCCTGTTTCCTCTTTCCCTTTTTTTAAATTTTCTCCTTCCTCTTTTCTCTTTAATCCTTCTCAAGGCATTGTATTCTTCTTCATCCGTCTTACCCCGCCCTTTAATCCTCTTTTCCTCCTACATACCTCTCCTCAAAATGCATTTATCATGGTCCGGGACCGAAATGCCTTTTGCAGGGCTGCTGATTGTATGAGTGGGTTGTTTGGGGCTGTAATCAGAGATAAGAATCAAATACATTCAGCCAGCTGGCAAGACCAAACACTGACAGTCTGTGCGTGTGCGCGTGCGTGTACATGCACGTGTGTGCATGTTCGTGATTGAGTGAGCAAGACGGCTTATCTGTAAATGTGTACGTGTGTGATGTGTGTTTTTCGTCATTTCTGAACGTTGAATGTGACTACTATGTCTGTGTGCAGTCATGTGTTCTATGGGCATCTGCTAGGTTGTGTGTGTGTGTGATTGAGTGAGCTAGACAGCTTATCAGGAAATGTGTATTGGTGTGCGTTGTGTGGTTTTTGTCAAATGCATTTACTAGGTCTGTGTGCAGTCAAGTGGTTTTGTGAGCATGCGTGTGTGTGTGTGTATTGTGTCCAGTTCTGACTGCTTTTGTAACCCAATCAATGTGCAAGTATTGCTGTACATAAACCATCTACAAGCTTGTCTGAATGTGTGTGTGTGTGTGTGTGTGTGTGTGTTTATATCAGTGGTGTTGTGCCGGACGCCCCGTCGTCTTCTTTCAGACACTTTAATTAGTTAAAAGGCGTCTGGATTAAAGGCAGTTCCCTGACGCAGCCGTCTCTTCAGCCCCGTGGTGAATTGATTTATGGGATATTAGCGGGCGGCCCGTGCCCAGTCAGGAGCTCTTTTGCTCAGGAAGACGTTTGTCCTGTCCCTCCTGCTGCTCCAGACAGTGGTGGGTTCACACCTACCACAGTGCTAGCACACACACACACACACACACACACACACCATTCACATCAGCACCAGCATACACTCCTCAAGTTATGAGGTAGTTAAAGATTTCACGTTTAAGGATTAAAAAAAACTCATGTAGATTCTTAAATATTTTATATCTAAGGAAAACCTTGATGTTTTTTTCAACTTTGTCTCATTTCCATCATCACTACGACTTTACTTTGTTTGCAAATATGGATTACTAGCATTATTACACGTCATTGATGGTTAAAGAGTTTGTATAAATAGTTAAAAGGTTAAAAGTTAAAAGTAAGCAGATCAGCTTTAATGTAATCAGTGATATTATTGTTCAAATTGAAAGGTTGTGTATCGTACACCTTGTTTATGCTAAATTGTACATCTTTCATAGTCTACTTGCCTTTTTTTTTTTTTTTGAGTAAGCCATGCTGTGTTGCACATTCCGTGAGGATACTCTGTCTGTTCACGGTGAACTATTGTGTTGATTGGCTCTGTTGAGTGACGCGTATAGCCACACCCAAATCGCTGTATTAACGTCAGGGAAATACCAATCGACTTGTATTTCATTAAATTCTGTCCAGCCAGTTTTGCGTGATGCTGTGACAGAAAGAAATTGAAGAAACTGAGACTGGTTTTAGGTCCTCCAGTGTAGGAAATCTAAAGACATCATTGAAAGAGCGAGTTCTGACTAATGTACAGATAAAATCTTTCACACTGAAAATTACACACTCATTTCCCCCCCTTTAATCAGACCATCTACCTCTTGTGATAGCAATGTTGATATTTCTTACAATTGTATGAAGCTATTGCATAATGCTAAGAAATTTTTATAACTTTTAACAATTTTACTGATATGAGAAATGTTTTTATTACTAATCTATCAACATATCTGAGGAAAATGTTGATATTCTCTACAACTTTGTCTCCTTTTCACCCTCGCTACACACTTACTTGCTGCATCATACACACACCTGGAGTAGCCAAAGATTTCACATATAAGTTTTTAAAACAAATCAAACACAATTTAAAAGAAGATTTCATACGAATGTCCTGCTTATCATGGCAATGTTGGTAGTTTTTATGATGATAATAGCTTATGAAACATCAGTTAGCATCATGTAAAAAATTTTTTTTTGACAATTTTTAAGCCATTTCTTGCTAATTTTCCAAGACATCTGAAGAAAATGTTGATTTTCTCTTTAACTTTATCTCATTTCCACTGTCTCTGTGCCTTTTCTTTATCCATAATCATGACTTAACAGCTATGTGCTTTCTTGCTAAATTATTAGCCTCAGTCTTTAGCTAGCTGGGTGCTTGTCTTCCACGTTCTCTAGTTGCCTAGCAACAGTGTGATTTCCTGTGATGCAGCTGCATCTCAGTCTCCTAGGTCTTGTGCTGGAGTTTATATTCTTTTTATTAACTGACAAAAAAGTATTCTTTGACCCAGTTAGCATAAAATGATGTGTGAAAAAAAGATAAACAGCTGTTTTTTTTTTTTATAAAAGAGGAAAATTGTGCATGCTTGATTTTCCCCCACTGAACCTTAGCTACAGAATGAGAATAAGCTTTAAATGGGTTTCTGAGATAGTTAAGGATTCTAAGGTTCTTAAAAGCTTAGTTTCTTTTTTTTTTCCTTTTTCCTTTATTTGTTTTACAGCAATGTATAAATTATTCAGCAGTTCGGGGTTACATTGATAAATCGAAGTCCATGCAAAGGAAAGAACTTGATCATGAAGTAGATAATTCAATTATTCTTAATTCTGAACTGTATTTTCTCTTTTGGGGGCATTTTATAGAAGAATTGGGAACAGATTCTTATGTTAACATAATACTGTGCAAAAAGGCTGTATGAAATTTGAAAATAATAAATTAAACATTTCTACATTAAAATAAAAATTTATTTTTAAAGCACTAAAGAGTAATAAAATAAATGTTTAAATGTATAAAATTGTATTTAAGTTAGATTTAGGTTAGATAAGGTTGGATAGATTTGTGCAGTTTTTTTTTTTTTAAGTTAAATTGCTGGTCGGTTTTACTGAGAATCCTTGTGTCTTTTTTTCTATCAGAAAACTAAATGTATTACATTTGCTACCTTAAAGGCTTGTTATTATTATAGAATAATAAAATAAAATGTTGTGTAATAATATTTATTCAAATATTATGTAATACCCTACCATGAAATACTGTACTTTATAACTAACAATACATACAATATCAAAACAAAATATAATTATACAACATTAGCAAAAAGTCATGAATGATAAAAATGATATAACTGTACATGATCATGTAAAGACTTTGCGATCATCCAGCGTTATTTTCAAAAAGTTATAAATAATCGATATTAATAATTATAACAGTGCCAGACTTCTCTTTTCCTATTAATCTCACTTGTATTGTTCCTTCTCTTATCTCACTGTCTGGTGCTGATCCGCTTTTACGAGTCTCAGTTCCTCTTTCCTTAATCAGTGGACGTCTAGGTTGCTGCTTTGTGACAATAACAATATCTCTCTTTCAATCTGCTACAAGACATCAGATTATAATTTATATTGAATATGTATCCAATAGAAGAGCCAGTGCAGCTCAAATTGCTGAAAATGTTTATGCTGGCTGTGATAGAAAGGAGTCAGAATGCAGAGTGAATCACAGTTTGTTGCGTATGGAATTGCATAGCTGCAGACCGGTCAGGGAGCCCATTCTGATCCGTGTCCATCACGGAAAAGCACCTATAATGGACACATGAGCATCAGAACTGGACCATGGTGCAATGGAAGAAGGTGGCCTAGTCTAATGAATCATGGATTCGTTTACATCGTGTGGATGGCCACGTGTATCTGTCACTTACCTGGGGAGGAGACGGCACCAGGTTGCACTATAGGAAGAATGCAAGCCGGCAGGGGCAGTGTGATGCTTTAAGCAAAGTTCTGCTGGGAAATCTTTTATCCTGCCATTTATGTGAATGTTATTTTGTCATCTCACCTACCAATTTATCCTCTTCCTCAAGTCTTGTGAACAAATCAAACCTAATTAAAGTCAAAGTTTAATTTTATTTTGTTCAGTGAATGAAAGATCGAAAAAAAAAATTTCAAACAGGAAGGATTTTTGTGATATAAATAAATAAATAAATAAATAAATAAATGAATGAATGCATGAGCAAATAAGTAAATATCTGTTAGCATTTAAATCTAAACTACACTGTGTACTATATTAAAACGTGTCTAAAATTCGGCCGACGCTCTTATCCACGTGTCTTACTTTTAGTTGGTTTGTGTATATATGTGTTTATGATACAGAGATCTGTTGTATTTCTCTCTCTCTCTTTCTGTCTGTCTGTTTGTCTGTATATGTTTCCTCACTGTAATTTATAGCAATTCACACAGGAATTCATGCGACTCAGCTTTTCCACCAACACCCATAGAACAATCTCTCTCTCTCTTTCACTCTCTATATATCTTTGTATCTCCCTCTGTTGTTCTCGGTGTCTCTCTTTCTATGGCTGTATCCTGCTCCTATTTAATCTGCCTCCAATTACTCTGTCTAACCGCTGTATTTAATGCTGCCCGCACAGATACAAACTCTAATATACAGAAAAAGCCGAGGAATGCAGCAGTTTCCTCCGGCGCTGTGTGTAAGGACAGAGGAAGCTCAGTGGTTAAGGCTCGAAGCTGGTGATTAAAGGAGCTCAAATCCCAGAATCCCGGCACTGCCAAAGAGACACTGTTGGGCCCTCGAGCAAGAACTTTAATCCTTAACTTTCCGGAGTGTTTGCCTTTCTCAAATGTGGGTTGTTTTGAATAAATGAATGTAATAATGTAGAAAGTCTTTATTCTTCGGTTGTCCCACTGAAGGATGATTTTATGTGGATTTCTACAAGTAGACCCCTAAAAGAGGCTGAGAACCCTTATTCTCACAGGAACCCTTGAAGAACCGTCTTCTCTAAGAGTGCATGCCTTAACTGATCCCTTTTTTACCTCCTTGTGCTTTTCCATCCAGTGGAAAAGCCATGCAATTGCCAGGCATCTTGAAGAGCTTCTCTTTTCCTGTAGCAATCCGAGGCAGCATCGTTAGCATCGTTTTTTGTTGCCGTGGCAGCAGTGAACTTTGAGAAAGTTAAAGAGAAAGAGCTCATCTACAATATTGAATCTTTAAAACCCCGAGGGATGAACATTATGTTTTAAACATTGACCCGTTTTAAAATATTCAATGGTTTTCCCCTCCTACAGCTTCAGAAGAACTTTGCTTGCACAACTGAGGATGACTTCTTTTTTTCCCTGAATGTTCTGTTTCTTTGGAAACTTGTACCATGTATACCCTGCTCATGCAGCAGAAATAACAACAACAACAATAACAATGATAATATGTATTAAAATAAACATACAGTATGCATAATATGTATGAATAGCTCTTGATATATGCAACCTGAAGACATGTAAGAGGACAATATAAAAGAGAAGATGTAATAGTGCTAAAACAGTACAGTATATGGAAGATTATTTGATGTAGACATCACGTTCCATACTCTTTCTGCAATTAGAATTACATTTATAGTTGTGGAACATCCATGAAACAAGTTCCTGTTATCCCTTACATTAAACTGCTTTAAAGTTGTTCCCTCGCCAGCTTCCGCCTTGAAAGACTGAATATATAAAAAAATGTAACGATACTGCTTTGCTTCTAACTGTTAATCCCAGTTCGCACTTTTACCAGTTTTGCTTAGAATTGCTTCAAATCAACAAACCATGATGAGTCATGGGTAGTCATATGGCAAGATCAGGGTTTGCCGGGGTGTGTTGCAGTGACCCATAGTGATTTGTACCTTGCGATTTTTTTCTGACTCATAAATCTGTTATAGTCCCACCATATGTGTCTTCCAGGCTATTTGTGGTCATACAGTATGTGGCCAACTACAATTGTGGACAATAGTAGTTGGCAAAGAGGCTACGGAAACCCATGGAGACCTCCACGGACCCTCAGAGAACACTGTGAAGTTATTTGTAAGTAATTGTCATTGTCTGATTGCCTTATTGTGTCAAAACTTTCCCATGCCTTTATGCAGCACCACTGTATTTCACTTAGTGCTTTGTAACCTGAAAAGCCCTGGGTCCTGCAATCATGTGGATGTTACTTTGACACTTAACACCCACCAAAAATTCTTGCAGACCAAGTATTCCATGATAGCAGTGGCCAGGATAAGGTAACCTGCTGCACTGCACATTCCTAATTTAGGAACGGTTTGAGGAACATAAAGAGTTCAAGTTGTTGACTTGGCATCCAAATTCTCCAGATCTCAATCTAATTCAGCGTCTATGGCATGTGGTGGATTTAAAAGTCTGATTCATGATTGCCCCACCTTACAGGACTTAAAGAATCTGCTGCTAACACCTTGGTGCCAGACACCACAGCACACCTTCAAAGCTCTTGTGGAGTCCATGCCTTGATGGAGTTGCTTTGGTGAGACAAGAGGGACCTACACAATATTAGCCAAGCTATTTTATTGCTCCAGCTAATCAGTGCATGGACTCAATGGGGATTTCATTAGGTACACTTGTTTAACTGTTTGCTAACGGAGGTATCTAACCAGCCAATCATATGACAGCAACTCAATGCATTTAGGCATGTAGACATGGTCGAGACGATCTTCTGAAGTTCTAACCAAGCATCAGAACAGGGAAGAAACATGATTTAAGTGACTTTCAACATGGCATGGTTGTTTTTGCCAGACGTGCTGGTCTGAGTATTTCCAAAACATTTGATTGACTTGGATTTTCACACACAACCGTGTCAGACAGAGAACGGTCTGAAAGAGAGAAACTTTCCGATGAGGGCAGTTCTCTGGGTAAAAATGCTTTGATGATTCCAGAGGTCAAAAGAGAATGAACAGAATGGTTCAATCTGATATAAAGGCAACATTAACTTAAATAATCTAATTAGCATTTAAATATGTCGAAGAGCATCTCTGCTCGCACAACACATCAAACCTTAAAGCAGATGGGCTACAGCAGCAGAAGACCACACTGGGTGCGAACAGGAAACTGAGGCTACGATTATCATGGCGTCATCAAAATTGGTCAAAAGAAGATTTGAAAACCATTGCCTGGACTGATGAGTCTTAAATTCTGCTGAACATTCGGATGGTAGGGTCAGAATTTGTAGTAAACAACATGAAAGCATGAGTCCATCCTATCCTGCCTTGTATCAATAGTTTAGGCTGGTGGTGCTGGTGCTGGCGTAATGGTGCGGGGGGTATTTCCTTGGTACACTTTGTGCCACAATTGAGCATACCTAACTTAAAAAAATTGTTTAATCAGATACACAATTATAACTGTCGGAGGTTTTTAAATATAAACACACCAGAATAATTATTGAAATATCCTCTATCACTTTTCCCTGGTGCCAGACTGGCACTGCCGTGGTTCCGTGCCATTCAGCTGCCAGGAAATGAAGACTAACGGCACAGTAACTGTTAATATATTCTCCCTTATAACACATTCTCTCCTACTTGTCCCGTTCCCAGGCTTAGAGCATTTCCTCTTTCCAACCAGATTTACCCTTTCCAAGCTTTGAGCCGTCCAGCCAGTGAGTCGAGCTGGTGTTTGCAGAGTGCCGTTGTGTTGTGGTAGTGGGGTAATAAAATGTCAGCAATGCTGTAATTGACGTCTAGGTGTTTGTCTGTTGACGCCAAACTGCCAAAACAGGGCAAGACGGATTCAGACGGTGCAGGCTGTTCGCTGGATTTTCTCCTCGCGTTCACATTCCTCAGGCATGAGCTACTCGCTGAAAAGTCTACAAATTCCTGACCTTTCCACTGACCTCTAGACCACATCAACTCTCTCACTCCTGAACTATTACCTGCCTGATTCAAACCACAGCCCGGATAATACGGTTGTGATTTTTTTTCCCCTCTTCTTTTTCTTTGTTTTTTTGAACGTTATTATCAATGTGAATTGAGGAAGGTAATTCATTTTAAACTGAACTATTGAAATTACTTAACTCAGAAAGACAAAGGATTATTTTGAAGGAAGAGGACAAAATAAAGATTTAGGTTTATTTTAGAACAATTCTACATTGTTTCATGCAATTTCCTAGTTTTTACTTCTAACCATAGATAGCTAACACAAGCCAAGCTATGACTTCTGAATTCAAACACAAGCCATGAATTCTCTCAGAATTTTTAAAGTTTAAAGGACTCCTTTGGCCTACTGAAGATAATTTAAAAAGCATTTATTATTAGTTAATTAGTTAAAAGATTTGAATATCCTACAGTACTGGCTTATTTTCTGTCTGATCAGATTTATACACCTCTGTCAGATAAATGAAATGAAATTGATTATCAATTAAATACCAGTAAACCGGTGACAGGATCATGAGCACACAAGGGTCATCTATGCCTTTGGGGACCAAAGGTTAACCCAGCTGGTCCAATCCCAAAGAAATGCCAATGCAGCACAAACTGCTGAAAAAAGTTTCAAGGTTGTTGATCCGACCGCCAAATTCCCGAGATCTCAATCCAATGAGCATCTATGGGACTGGAAATGGGATAATACTGATATAATATAATAAAATAATGATATATGATATAATTATTCAACCAATCTTTAGTTATTTTTAGTGGACAGGGTTTCAGGACTGCCTAAGGGGGCTTTTCTCAGTCTGATCTGGCAACCCAAGTCAGAGCAAGCATGCTTTAGAAAGAGAAGGTTTGATCAAGTGAGAGTTTACATTGTGAGTAAATGCGTACACATGCAAGTATTTCCCTCATTAACATTTCCCAAATATGATACAATACAGCATCCACAAAAGCTGTTCACATGCGTGAGGGAGCCGTAGTGATCAACCCTGGTACGTTACACCACTAGGAACGACAGAGGTGCGCTTCTACAATGTTTTTTTTTTTTTGTCGTTCTTTTACAGAGGTAGAGTGCTGCCGTATTTTTGTATATATTTGAGAATTGTAAAAAGTTTCGGCACACAACAATAAGATAATATAAATGTAGAAACTATGCATAAATTCTGCTTGCGCTTAAAGAGACTAAGTGAGAATGAAGACGGTAAAGAAGTCTCCAACCATCTTGGATAAATATAAAATCTTCCCAATGTGGCCACGCCCACTTTAATCATCAAAAAGATACAAATTTAGTTGGCTAACCTGGCTGTATTTTTGAGTAAAACATTGTTCCTTTTCTTCTCGCTAGATAAGAAAATTTGCAAGAAAACTATCCGGCTAGGTCACATGCTAGATTTGGCAAGATTTCTGTGATAATTTTACATGAATTGACTCTTTTTGAAAGGTCACTGGTGGAGCACTCATTTCTCATTCCAGGAAAATACCTAAGATTCCCGTTTCCAACTCAACATAGTCACCGCGTTTAGTAATAACCGGACCTTATAAGCCAAATATTACATAAACGTCATGATTCATCGCTTCCCTTTGGGGAATCGTAAATGCATGCTGCTACTGCAACTAACATTTGCCTGTTTTCGTTTTAGGCAGGACGATGTAATGATGCCTTACCAGATCTGATCATTTCACACTTCAATGCAAGATCAGGTCTGGCGCTTACACGCTTGCCTTCGTGCCATCATTGCAGTTGGCAAAATATTTCCAGTGATCCATGAGCCATGACGCATGCTTCTCCAGCTAACTCACTTTCTCGCTTCATTCTTCAGGCTGAGGAAACTCCTTCCAGACCCTAAATCTAAGAAGAAAAGAAAAAAGAAATTTGTGTTTGGCTTCAACAGTGAAACCGGGAATCTGCCAGTCTGATCCTTGCTCACCGATCTCGCCTCTTCCCATCATTTTGTCAGCGGTGAGGTGTCATAAACGAGTCTGGCACATTACTGAAAGAGGAAAAAGGTTGGGAGGGGGTTTGTGGTATAGCAATATGTGAATAATTTCCACATTTCTCTTCCCTCTCTTGCATTTGAACCTCCAAAATATGTAACTAAGGAAACGCCTGGCTTCGGCTGACGGTCACTGTAAGGGTTCGAACAATTCAGGGGCAAAATCTCAGTGAACCTTCAGTTCTGCTTCTTGTCTCTCCAGTACTTGAACCTCTCTTTTAGCCCCAGCCCCCTACAGACAGACGCCCCGTTTCCCTGTGACATAGTGCAGACGGCCATTAAAGTCCCTTATCTGCCCCCGGAGTTGGGAGAGGAGGAATGGAGGGGGGATGGGGTTCTGGTTTAAGAGAGACTAATGGTAGGTGGGGCACAAAAGCAGACATAAAAAGGGTCCAAGCCTTGTTCCTCGGTGGGGAGCGTCATGGGGAATATCTGTTGCACCGCAAGTTACCTGAGAAAGTGTAAACAGCGTGGCTTTAAAACTCATTTAGGGTACATAAATAGAGCTTAAAGACATTAGACTTTTGTAATATGACATGCCTATGAGTTAAAATTGTAAAGTCACACTAGTTTCCATCATTTGGCTCGAATTGCTCGATCTGTCTCGACGTGACTAATTCACCTGTCAAATTTAACAAATGTTGTTCTTGATTAAATTGTCCAAAAGAAAAAGGCAGAAAACAAACAAGTCACATCATTCAAATAATTTTAATTTGCCATTTAGGCTGTTTAAGTCAAGGCTAATAAGGAGAACATACTGTACATGAATTGGCCATCTATTGGCGCTTTTCCACTGCGTGGTACGACTCGGCTCGGCACGGCTCGTTACGGCACCGCACGGCTCAGTTCGACTCGG
>JAQMYJ010000011.1:24239332-24252363 GCA_030014305.1 Clarias laeviceps | reverse complement strand
GTCTCTCTCTCTGTCTGTCTCTCTCTGTCTCTCTCTCTCTCTCTCGCTGTCTCTCTCTCTCTCTCTGTCTCTCTCTCGCTGTCTCTCTCTCTCTCTCTCTCTGTCTCTCTCTCTCTCTCTCTCTGTCTCTCTCTCGCTGTCTCTCTCTCTCTGTCTCTGACTATTTTGTTTGCATTTGATTGCAGCTCAGATTGATATGCAAACAAGCAGCACAGATGAGCTCCTCTTCATCTACTCTTGCCTGTGATAGGTGTGTGTGTACGTGTGTACATGCATGTGTGTGTGTGCGTGAGAGAAGACTAGATGAGTAGAAGAGAGAGATGTAAGAAAGTGTGTCTAGGGTCAGTGACGAGGAAGACAAAGCGATAACAAAAGAGGCAGCTCGAATAAATGAAGCACAGTTGGCCTCTTTTGTCCTATTAATATCGCTGGCTCTAGGACACACACACACACACACACACACACACACACACACACACGTGTCTTCATAGAAACACAGCTGGGGCGACAAATGACTTCCTCCCTGCATGATCATTGAGAAAAACTCTCTCTTTCGTTTCTCTCTCGCTCATATCTGTTAAAAAGGTTTCCTTCTCGAACTGAAGTTTCCTCCTTTCTCTCGTTTAACATCACACTCGTGCACACACTCACACACGCGCTCACTCACACACACACACACAGTCCTAAACCCAAAAATCTGGTTCGGTTATGAGTCACGCCGAAGCGGATGACGCAGAAGCAGGCGCTGAATAATTACACACCTTTTTATGAAAACTCTGAGCATCGCTGTGTTCCTCTTTTTTTTTTTGGGTATAAAAGAGAATAACAAAGCGAGTGATGGAGGAGTTTCTGGTATTGAAATGTTTTTTGTTCCAGAGACAATTAAAAAAACAGTGTTGTCCTGAAGTGCCGGCTTTGCGCTTGACGCACTGTAGGTTTGTTCCGTCTTTTATTCTGTTCTGATTGAACAATAGTGTCTGGGACGGTTATTGGGGGAAAAATCTATTTGGTTATCGTGGTTTCTTTTCAATTTACGTATCGCCAACGATTTTGACTCTAAAATCCTTACATTTTTTACAACACATTTTTACTTTATACAATATATTCGCATTTGAGGATGTTAAAATGTTGTAGTTCCTCTATGATCCTCCAGGTGGTGCACTCTAAACTTTTCACACACTGACAGACAGCACAGCTAGAGTCGTAATGAAGATCCGAAACAAGGAAATAAAATAAACGTATGTATAGAATCTTTCTAAAATCATGATACTTAGAGAATCACAATACAGATGGGATCATCGCTTAGGTATCGAGATGATATCGTATCATATCGTCTGGTCCTTGGTGACTCCGATCGCTAGTTTATATGGTTTTTGAAGTTTCCAGTGTCAGTATCAGGGTGGTAGGAGTAACTTTTCCAAAAGCAAGATATTCAACAACTGGAACCGTAACTACAACAAAGCTTGATGCGCAAAAACTGCTAGAATTGCTGCAGTATAAAAGGAATAAAACACTTTAGGATAATAAATCACTAATGAAGAGCAAGTTATACCGCTGTTGATTAGTTCCCTGTAACAACACAACCTATAATGTAACATTATAGCATTATAAACATCGCTGGAGTTATTTCTTTTTTTCTTTCTCTCCGAGGCTTTCCGTGTTCTGTTTTTCAACCACTGACTTTAAGACAAAGGTTATCTCGTGTCAGAGACGAGCGCTTTGCATGAGCTTTGCATGGTGAGCATCTAAAGTCCGAGCATCTAAAGTCCGCCCGAGATCCTTCTCAATTACCAGCGAAAGCTGTGAATGAACACATCTCTCAGCACGGCACAAAGAGAGCGACAGCACAAAGCTGCACAACCACGGCATGAGAGAGAGAGAGAGAGAGGGAGAGAGGGAGAGAGAGAGAGGGAGA
This sequence comes from Clarias laeviceps, assembly GCA_030014305.1. Lineage (NCBI taxonomy): Eukaryota > Metazoa > Chordata > Actinopteri > Siluriformes > Clariidae > Clarias > Clarias laeviceps. Next base: position 24,250,448 of record JAQMYJ010000011.1, on the reverse strand, counting down.
GAGGGAGGGGTAAAGTGGGGGAGGCTGCGTGCAGATGCTCCCAAACCCTCAGATTAATTCAGCAGATAAAACACGGCTCCGCCGCTCTCTCAGACTTCCCCTGTGAGATCCATGTTTCCGCTTTCCTCCAAACCCCAACCGCCCCCCTCCCCCACCCCCCTCGCTCTGTCCATACCTCCCTCCCTCTTCGCACCCTCACCCTGATGGAGCCGTTAGTCTTTATCAGAGCCGCCAAAAGTGTGTGCAGACACACCGCCCAGTACGCCACCACCCACCAACACAACCCCCCCCCCACACACACACACACCTCGCGCTGCTGCCGGGTCAGCGAGGGTTTAGGCCTTGGCCTGGTGCCATTCTATTACAGACGACTGGCAGGGCCGCTGCTTTCTGTCCATCGTAAATCAAAACACATCGCTGAGAATCTGCATCGTATTACACACACACACACGCAAGTGCGCACACGCACGCTCATATTCTCGCCTTTCTTTTCAGAGCCACATGGCCACATAATGTAAGAACCAGAGGAAAATATTTACAAACGCGAGAAAGCTACGTGGTCTTTCTTTATCAGGCAAAACGAGGCCAAACAGCGCACGGAAAATTACAGCGTTCCAGAGAAAAACACGGATAACTATAATCAGCGGCGGTCCTCCGGTGGCTCGGCGGTTACGCCTGCACCCAGAAGGTTGTGAGATTCAGTCCCAGGGTACGCTGCAAACAAAATTAAAATAAAATCCCAGGACATGTTGTGCGCTGTATGATGAACATTCTGCTGGTACAAAAACAACTTCTGGGTACAAAAGTTGAGTAGGTAATTAACGAAGGTGATGAACCCAAAATTGTCATTACTGTGTAAGTGAAGAGGACGGGCCCCTAGGCAAGGCCCTTAACCCTAAACTGATCAGGTGAATACATGAAATAAAAGTGAGTCGCCCTGGAATGAGGGCATAATAAGTCTTCAGCTCTGAGTTCAAGAATCGAATCGATTCAGTATCAAAATCAAAAAGCAGTCCGCGTTCTTATGCAAAGTGTCGGTTAAGTGTCAAAATATGACAGTTAAGTTGAGGGGCGGAGTTAACTTTCAGCACTTTTGCTTCAATTTGCTTTTATCCGGTGAGATCACCGTTTATCCGTATAAATTCTCAAGAAATTAGATTCACAACAACAACATACGACCCAGACGATGTATCATATACTTATAATATCGAATACAAGACATAATATTACATAACATAACATAATAAAGTAGAGGATAATACAATAAAGAGCAAAGTGACGATTCTTTTGACGTTAACAAGCCCCGAGAGCGGGACGCACGTAAACACTGTCCTTCCCCAAAGCAGAAAGAAATGAATAACTTACCGGGTGACTTAAGTAAATCCACTGGATATCGTGAATATGGAGGAGGAGGAGATTCTATGGAGAAAAAGTGGAAAAAGAGACCATGAGAAACAAGTCGGGTTTAGATAGAGCCTCATGATAACAGTTGGCATTCTTTTAGGGTGGAAAAAAAACACTGTTTGTCTTATGGAGAGAGAGAGAGAGAGAGAGAGAGAGAGATGGGGGCTGGAGGAGGGGGGATCTGCCCTGATAGTGCACAAGTGAAGTGCGTAGATAAACACAGAGCCGCCCGGCGCCAGACTGAGAGAGAGAGAGAGAGAGAGACAGACAGAGAAAACAGAGCATGTGACTGCCAAAAAACAGGGCCTTCAGACCAGTTGAACATTAATCGATGTCCGTACACACACACACACACACACACACAGAGGCCCGAGTGTTAAGGAATAAGCCCAAAACCGCCCAGAATAACACACTGATAGACCGAATTTTCTGCTCGGAAAACTTTAAGGTGAAATTTCAGGGTGGAAGAAAAGTTATACGGGAGATTATTGCCCTGAAATCTACATGTGGGGAGAATAATAATGCAAACATGATCATAATATCATCACTAAACAACTTCCATCACTGCATTCATTACAAAAACATAACCGGATATACTGTTTTACTGAAACTCTGCCCATCTTATGAGGTGTTTGTTTATTCATTTTGAAAATGAGCACACTTTCACTCTGACACATTCGAACACTTGACTTCATCACAATTCTTCTGAAGCATCACATCAGTTATGACGTTAAGATCGAGACTCGGTATTGTCTGCTACTATACATACAAATATCCATAAGCTATAAATAAAATAAAAGGTGAGGTTGGTTTATGGTGACTTTTACACACTGTAGCCTCAAAGGTACATCAACACACACTCTCATGGTCGTCTGTAAGATGGGAATGCATGTTGTTATATATAAAATATACATATGTATAGGGTAGACATAGTGTGAATCCTGGTGTAACTGATAATATTAGCCCCCCTGACAGGACTGACGAGCACGTCTTTGTTTTATATGCCAAAATGTTTTACCTTATTTGAATGAAATGAACGATTAAAGTGGAGAGTGTGTGCTCAGTCGTGTAGCACCATCACGCTCAGTGTGGAGAATTAGCACATCACTAACAATATACAGAAACAAAACCATGACAGTAGAGTGGATTGAAAGCTCTAGTGATCCGATGGCCGGGAGGGAGGTGGGGTCAAGTCCCTGCACCACTATGCTGACACTGTTGGGCCCTTGAGCAAGGCCCCTTATTAACCCTTTCTGTGCAGTAATGTATGATTTGACAGATAAACAGCGGCTGCAGTTGAGCTGAACGGAATTTTTTTTGCGGTAAATGTTTTACTAACGTTCGTTAATCTGTCAGAAAAACAGGTTGAGTTCTGCATTGCTCATGTTGACCTGATGACAAGGAACTCGTAAACCTGTTCTTTTTTTTAATATATATATTATCCAGATGTAGATCACCTGGTGAACTGGTTTGAAAGTGTTTGACTAAACTGGATTAATAACTGTTTGAAACATTTTTCCATCAAACAAAACAAAACCAAAAAAAATGACCAACATTTAAGATTTTATAACAGAAACTTCTGGTCAGCACTTGGTTACACAAGTAGATCCACCAGTTTGACCAGTGAGTGTATCACTGACTTTTTTCTTTTTTTTTGCAACCACTCAGGTTATTACAGATTATAGTACAGTGTTGGAGTGTGTGTGTGTGTGTGTGTGTGTGTGCTGCGGGACTCACCGGGCTCGCACAGGCGGCTCATATGGTGCGGGTTGCAGCACACGAGCTCGGGGTTGATCTTCCCGTAGGATTCACAGCACGGCAGCCGCTTCAACTGCGACCAGTGCCGGAGGTCTGGCCAGCGGAACACCTTAAAGAGCAGCAGCGGGAGCGAGTACGCGTCCACTCGGCCGGGCAGCAGGAGACACGGGCTGCGCGCTCCGCCCTTCGACTCCACGGCCTGCAGCAGCACCTCCAGCTGTTTCTCTTTGATCTTCTTCAGCACCGAGTGCGTGAGCGCCTTCAGTTCGGCCTCCGCGCTCGCACCGCCGCCGCCGCCGCCGGCCTTGGTCGCTTTGCCCATGCACAAGCCTCCGTTTCCTCTTCCGCTTCCTCCCGCGCCGTGCGTCCCGGTGTCCGCCGCCTCCTCCCCGTCGCCGTCGACGGGCGCGCGGCTCCTCCAGAGTCGCCGGACGAGCCCCGACCGTCTGGTCCTGAACATGCGCGGCGACAAGCAGAGGATCTCCCGGCTAAAGAGCGAGCATGGCGTCCGCAAATCATGAAGTAGGTCCCGGGATCCGAGGCCAGGCGGCGCCGCGCAGTCCGAGAGACGGTGCAAGAGCTGGGAGCAGCAAAGGCAATCTGTACCATACGCCAGTCTCTTAATTCGGGTTTCCAGCCACAAACCGAGCAGCAGATCAGAGAATCTCCCCAGACTCTTCTTCTCCTCCTCTACAGCCCTGTCTGTTTATTATTAATACGATTCTAAAATAATAATAATAATAATAATAAAAGCACTAAAAATAAAGAAAACTTCCGTTAGACAGTGAAGTGTCTGCGCGCTGGAAATCCACACACACACTCACGCACACACACCATCCTCCAGCCGAGTCTACGCGCTCCTCCGGTCCGTGCGTCCTCCCGCTCTGCTCCTCCAGCACGAGACGGAAACCTCCAGCATGGCTGTGTGACACAAATGTTCAGAGCCCGAAGAAGCAGATCCGGATACAGGAGGTCGGGTCTGGTCGGGGAGGTTCGGGTAGATCCAACACAGATCGGGTAGATCCAAGACCGAGAGAGAGAGAGAAGGAAAAAATTCACAACCCGACTGTGAAATGAAATAGTGAGAGAAATAAGAACGCGCTAATGATACAATGTTTCCAGTGTATCCTTCGGTATTTAAAAAGAAGAACAGCAACAATGTTTTAACATCAAAGCGTTAGTAATAAAAAGCGCCGCGCGTAAAGTTTCCGAGCCGCGATGCGGAGCGCGCGCTTCCAGAACCGGGAATGAGGAGAGCAGCTCGAGCGCATTCTCTCTCTCTCTCTCTCTCTCTCGCGCGCGCTCTCTCTCTCTCTCTGTCTGTCTCCAGTGGGCATTGGCGCCCCCCCTCCCCTCCGCCCGGTCACGTGGTTGTCTAGACACCCTGTCGCTTAAGAAAAAAAAAGCGATCGTGTTGCGCAAACAGGAGATCAAGTAGCTCACAAGCGGCGACATCGGGTTTTAAAGGTTACATTCCAGTAAAGTTTCAAAAGTTATCAAAGATAAGTGCTCACTGTGATCGGGGCGAAGAGAGAGACAGACTGTCTAATAGCTATTTATCTCACACCGGATCTCTTAAAGTTGTTGTTGTTTTGTTGTTGTTGTGTTGTTGTTGTTGTTGTTCAGTTTTCAGCACAGCGGTCACTGACACAAGGAGCAGACAAGAGGCATAAAGATAACACCAAATCACACAACACACAGGGTGCAGGGGTGTCTGAGGGACATAATGGGGGTTATTTGGGATATGGTTTTAAACAAGCAAGCAAACAAACAAACAAACAAAAATAATTATAGAATGAAAGATCAAATGATGTGAAACTATAGACTGTGACAATGTATAACATCGCACATCATAATATTTTCTTAAGATAAAATACAATAAAAAATAGCCCATTCTCATGATACTAAAACTTTACCCTTATATTCCCTAAATTTATGCTATTATTATTTATTATTTTATATTTTCTCCTTTTTCATGTTCTTTCTTTCATATATATATATATATATATATATATATAATTTTTAATTGTTTTTTTTTGTTGTTGCTTAGGTTTGTACCTGACTGCGCATAAGGCGCATGAACTGCTGCCCCCATCTGGTCAACACCCTCACTGCGTCTCTCTCTCTCTCTCTCTCTCTCTCTCTATCTACAGTCCCTGACAAAAGTCTTGTCGCTTGGGAACAAATTGACCTGAAGTGCCCCTCAAATATATTACTAATCAAAATCTTTTTTACAAGAAATGGCTCATTTTAATCCCAACAGCTTTTGTAATAATGTTTCGGTGCAAAACTAAACTGTTGAAATGTATTGTAATATTCACAGCTTGGTAAAGCCCATTGAGTCAATTTTTGCAAAGACATAAGTGGATCAATGGATCAAATAAGTTTCAGGTGTGTATAAAAAGAGCCCAGGACACTAGACCTTCACATCAACTGCAACTAGACCTCTGACAACATGCCTAAGATTCACCCTGAGACTAAAGTGTTGATTATCAAGAGGCTGAAGACCAGATCCACTGCTGACATGGCAGACATGGCAGACACCTTCAATGTGTCTCCGCGTCAAGTACAGAGGATAAGAAAAAGATGTGAAGAGACTGGAGACGTTTTTGACAAGTCCAGGTCAGGCAGACCCCGCAAGTCAACTGCTCGGGAGGATCGTTTGCTGGCTCGAAAATCCAAGGCCAGCACATTACACTGCAGCAGAGCTCCACACGACCTGGTCACCTGAAGTCCCCGTGTCAACCAGAACAGTTTGTAGAATTCTGTCTCGAAATGGCCTCCATGGTCGAATCAGTGCCCAGAAGCCAGCACTAAACAAAAGACAATAAAAAAAACGTGTGGCATTTTCTAAGGCCCACAGCCTACCAAAAGGATGGACCTTGGAAAAGTGGAAGAAGGTGGATTTTTCAGATGAATCTTCTGTTGAATTACTTCACAGTCGCTGCAAATATTGCAGGAGACCTACTGGAGCCCACATGGATCCCAGATTCACCCAGAAAACAGTGAAGTTTGGTGGTGAAAAAACATCATCTGGGGTTACATGGGAGTGTGCAAGAGATCTGCAGGGTGGAAGAAAACATCAATAGTCTAAAATATCAAGAAATCTTAGCTACCTCTTATATTCCCACCCATAAAAGGGGCAAAATTCTGCAGCAGGATGGTGCTCCATCGCATACGTCTATCTCCATATCAAAGTTCCTCAAGGTGAAAAAGATCAAGACGCTCTGGGATTGGCCAGCCCAGTCACCAGACATGAACATCATTGAGGATGTCTGGGGTAGGATGAAAGAGGAAGCATGGAAGACAAAACCAAAGAATGTTGATGAACTCTGGGAGGCATGCAAGACTGCTTTCTTCGCTATTCCTGATGACTTCATCAATAAATTGTATGAATCCTTGTCGAACCACAAGGATGCAGTCCTTCAAGCTCATGGAAGTCGTACAAGATATTAAATTTAATTCGCTGATGATATGGAACACATTTTTGTATTTGAAGTAAGTTATTTGTTAAATTTTCACATTACTTTCTGTAGCGACAAAACTTTTGTCTTGCCAAAATTTGACCTTTCTGTATTCATTAAATGATAAATCTTTTTTCATTGAAACTAATTTATTTTAGTGCATTAAAAATCATTTGGGAGGGTTTTAGCTTTTATATGAGCTATTTTGGAAACCAATTGATTAATTAAAAGTCAGGTTGATAGCAGGTGTTTCTACAAAATGCATAAGCAACTTTTTCTATCTATCTATCTATCTATCTATCTATCTTTATTCCTTACATTTTCTCACAGCCCCAGACATGTCAGTGAAACATGGAGTGTGTTCAATGTCAGTAATGTGCATCACGTCACCATATTTTGCGCAGTGAAGAAAAGAAAGGGAATGAAAGGAAAAGATCTTTCCTGGTCATTCAGTCAGGCTTTTTAAGGCTTCCAATGACAGGGATGGATTAGAAATAATTTACATATATACTGTATTTATTGTCTAACACACTGGTCTACCAGCTGCCAGAACACTGGACAAACTGGCAGACCTATTGGTATACCTAAGTGCTAACCAGACGTTTCTGCTATTAAATCATAAATGGTGCTCAGCTTTCTTTTTCTTTTATTGTAATGTAAATGAACTCAGGTGTGATGGTAAGGGTGGTGGTAAAAATGCTCAAACAATTATTGATCAGTTTAGTCAAGTAATAAAGAATCTGGAAACTAGTCCACATCTGGATTATTCAAAAAGAAGAAGTTTATGAGTTTGATCAGCTCATTAGATCAACAGGAACATGTTATATATTTGTATAATATATATATATATATATATATTGCTTGATTAATAGCAAGCGGATACATTAGCAGGCATTTTTTTTTATCAATAACCCTGACATGGAGGATGAGAAATCATTAAAATGACTTGTTCATTAAAATGAGATGTTCTGATGGTTGGGTTTTTTTAATGGAAAAATTGTGTAATTTGTGTTATTTCATGTCTCACACATTTCCAGTAACTTTTCTGGTAACTTGCTCTGCATCATCAAACCCACAACCTACACAATCTGTCCTATAAATACAGCATGGACAAGTAACCTGACCTTTCACCTAGAAATAATAATTCTTTATACACACTGCCCACTTTAATAGATACATCTGCCTTATATTTACACTTATTTAGTGTCAGTGACACACACACATGCACACACAAACTTATCGGCACACACAGCTGTACAGTTAATGGATGTTCTAACAGTTTGTCAGCCTCATGTAAAACTCCCATAAACTTCATATTATGTGAAACAATCGCAATGATTCTCTCTTAGAAACTTACACATGTTGTCATTTTGAGTGCATGTGATTTATTTTAAACTTAAAATTCTTAAACATTTCACATTTAGTGCATATTTTTATTTTCAGGCATTTTTGTATAATAGTGATAAAAACCTATTTTAAGTGCTCTTTTTCCCATCTAGTCAATGTGTATTTATTTGCAATTTTTTCCTCTGGAAAATTCCTTTAATTTCTTTATTCCTTTATTATTCCCCCTTATTTATGTTCACCTCATCCCTTTTTTATACAATTTGATACATTTTACTATTTTCATACAATAAGTTTATTTAACATAAAACCTTTTTTATATTATAAAAATTCATTTCTTTACGTGTGCGATTTTTCACAGGTGTTTAATTTAATTTAATTATTTTTTTATACTGTGATTTTCCCCTAAATAATATTTTTCCAGCGTTTGATATTTTCATCATGTGCAATATTTTTAGATGTGTAAAACATTTTCATTTTGATGTAATTGTCCCTCAAACCCCCACAATTCATTTATTTTCTCAAAATTTTTTCTTAAAATGATTCATTTACTTTCACTTGTAATTAAATTTTTTTTTTAAACAATGCATTTATTTTCAGACAGAACTCTGCTTTTAAATGGTTTTTTTATTTACAGAATTAATTTATTTTCTATTCTTGAGCTTTTAATTGCACATATTTTTTCTCCCAAATGATTTATTATTCATTTATTACTCACAAGACGTCACATGCACAAAAAATGCATCGCATGCTCAAATGCATCTTGGCATGTTTTTCACATGTGAAGTTTGTTCATTCTGTATAACAATGTGTACAGTACGGTGCCACAGTACATTAGAGAACATCTTGTCCTCGTAGCAACTGAGTGACTGGAGGCGGAACAGAAGTGCTGTTTTGTGTGTGTGTGTGTGTGTGTGTGTGTGTGTGTGTCTGTAGCCTTGCGACATCATGGGCAGCATGAACGGAGGCGGTGCTTAAGTGGTGGCAGGTGCCAGTCTGTAACGGAGGCGGAAGACAATGATGATGATGATGAAGACATTGTGGGCACCACGGACACCACCGTTCTCATGTCTCCACCCCCTGACTGAATCAGCTGCCACCCTTTCCCCAGCCCCTGTCCGAGAGAACTTGTCCTGTGTTTAGTGTCTCCCCTGGTCGGACACTCCTCCAGGAGCAGGGTTGAGAACTTGTCCCTTCCTTGTCCATCACCACAGCCTTATTATTGGCCTAAACGACCCCGTGTGCATTTGAAAGGAAGCCATATTGGAACCATTATAAGACACAAACGTCCGCAGGCTACTTCAAGAGAGTAAAACTGGAGATGGGAACATCTTCTGGGATGCGTTTGCTTGTCGGTGATCCCTCTGAGGATTTGTGAGAAAGCGGTGACATTTGGAAACGACCGTGACGCTCACAGAGTGCACATGGTCTCCTTATCTACAATACTGATATAATACTGAACAGCTACAAGACTGCAATGGCATTAATAATAATAATAAGAAATAATATTGTTATATAGCAACCCTTATATGATAGGATGCAGCTCACAGCTTTGCTTCAAGCAGAAGAAAATAAACATTATGATGGAGAAAGTGAAAAAAATAAAATACAGAAAATACAGAAACAAAAGGTATATATAAAAAAAATGAAGTAAAAAAAACATAAAACTATAATTGGGTAAAGTGGTGAAGTGTAGCTCATGAGGACAAATTTAATGACAACAACATCAATAAAGGAAATAAAACATCTTCAGTGAAATGCAAATGTTATTCTTGAAAAAGAAATGTAAAAGGAATTGTAAAAAAAAAAAAATTATATATATATATATATATATATATATATATATATGAAAGAATGATTAAAAAGTAATATAATTGTAATTATTAAGTTTAAATTGCAAAACATGGGATTGTAGGGGGGAAAAAAACTAAAACAGCATAAGAGAAAAAGCAAGAGAATTTCTAAAAAAAATTAATAATTATATAAAACAGGAATAAATTAGATGAAGTTGGGAAAAGTAGCAGAAAAAATATTAATAAAAGCAACAATAATAATGGTAATAATATTTAAACCCCATGTGTAATACAAGTCAAACCAGGACTTTTCATTGTGCAGAATAACAGAACACAGTTATGAGAGTAAAAACTCTCTTTATTTCTCTATATAATCTCCTGCTAGACTAATGCACTTATCCCAGTGTTTCACTAGTGCTTGGACACTAAAGTGAAAGTTTTCTCAGTATTCTGAAGTCATGATCAGATCCATGATCTGCCTGCTTCATGTCTGAAACGCTGGCCTCCCAGGAACTCCTTAAATGGCCCAGACGAGTGGAAATGGCTTGGAGTGAGATCAGGACTGTAACTCCTAGACGATTTCCTGTAATGTAAGTGGTGTTGGTGAACGAGTGTGTGTACAGATCCTACAGAGAGATGCGTCTCCTCCGCAAGTCATTAGTTTAACACTGAATAATAAATAAATCCTTGTTTTGTTTTCCTTCTGTTCCTGATCACATCTTTATTCAAAAGATTAATGAGTATGAATGTCAGTTGTGATGATTATCATTCATCACATTTTCATCACAACATTTTATCTGATAGTTCAGCTATCGATTTGCTCCTGACTTGGGACGTGGGATAAACCGTTTAAAATATTCAACTGGTGCATCACAAACCACAAATTCACACGCTATATCTTGTGACTTTTTTCATAACGCATAGATGGTTCAGATAAAACTTTCACCATGTAAGGTTTCTCTTCGAGCTGCTCATTACTCGCCACCATGTAGATACTCCCGTTCATTTATCTTCTCATTATCGAGCGTTGTGAAACAACCCATGATGTGCTTTTCCTGAGAAAGTCTGGGTTTCATTGTTGCGTTTCCTAACAATGTCTTAGGAGTGCGTTACCTCATTCCTCATCAGACATGATTTCACAACTCTGATTGCATTATTGTTTTATTTTTAAGACACATAGCATTGCATTCTGCCTTTTTTTTTTTTTTTTTTTTTAAAAGTTATGTCTCTCCCTTTTCTGGAATTTGGAAAAGTTTGTATCACGTCTGATTCTGTTGTTGGTCACCTCCCTCCCTCTCTCCCTCTCTCCCTCCCTCTCTCCCTCCCTCTCTCCCTCCCTCCCTCTCTCCCTCT
>JAQMYJ010000011.1:24206165-24219499 GCA_030014305.1 Clarias laeviceps | reverse complement strand
TGTGTGTGTGTGTGTGTGTGTGTGTGTGTGTGTGTGTGTGTGTGTGTGAGTGGGTCGAGAGGAATTCGCTCACAGAGTTTGGAGGGAAAAAGGCAGATCAGGTCGACGCAATTCTCTGGTATCAACTGGTTCATTACATTACATACATTACATGAATCGCCACACAAAAGAATCACGATTTATAACTGAATGGATTTTTCGCCCAGGCTCTAATTAACAGTGTAACAGGCTGGAATTGATCCGTCCCATCATGGTGTAAAATAATAAAATGTTATTGCCGCTGTGTGATGTTATATTTGGGCCCGGGTTGCCAGATCCCACGCACACATGCTGTCAAGTTTGCTCCGGTTTTAACCAACACTTTGTGGACGTCAGCCTCTGAACGATCTCGGGGTGCTGACCGCATGCCCACAGGAACAGGAAGTAGCCTCGGAAGATCAGAAAAAACAAACAAAACAACAACAAAAAACAAAAAAAAAAAAACAAATGAAGTAAACATTGACTACACCGTCACTGCAAGAGTCAGATTTTTCCATAGAATCATCAACACTCATAGCTGAACACACACCACTGAACTCTTACACACACACACACACACACACACACACACACCCAGCACGGTTCCTGTAAAAGCCCCTGCTTCTATATTTATTGTTAGTTTGTTGTCTTTACTGAAAATGTTGCAATAACACAGTAAAGCTCAGGCTACGGGTGGTGCCACACTGACCACAGACGTGTGTGTGTGTGTGTGTGTGTGTGTGTGTGTGTGTGTGTGTGTGTGTGTGTACACGTTTGTGTGTGAGTGTATATACAGCTAACACGTCTGGGTGTGTTTAAGAGGTTGTCTGTGTTAGTGTAAACATGTTATGTACCTTCAGGCGGTCTTTAGGCAGAGCCACCGCCCCTTTCTTGATGACCTCTTGAACCCTTTCAACCGACAGGTCACTTCCTGCCTGCTCCAAGCGCTGACTGAAGAACCCGATAACCTGGTGGTGCCGCGAACACAAAAACAAACAGGGCATAAACCGTCAATGCCGCTGGCTGATGAAGGAACAGAACTTAAAACTGTTAGATCAATAGCAATAATAGTAACAACAAGAGTTTAATAACATCAATAATAGATTTACTGAAAGAGTTGGAAGGAGCCTCCAGTGTGAGCAAAGAAAGTAGGATTACTTTGTAGCTGCTACAACATAAATCATTACTTATATTAATTATATTATTATTGTTTTAATTTTTTTTTATTAAATTTGTATTGAAAAAGGGGAAAACATCCTCTCTATAGTGTATAAGAGTAAATAACTTCAGGAGGTCCTACTCTAGCAAATAATCTACTGTTTCATATTGAGCTCCATTTCATGCCACCACCCTGTTGTTGATCAATTTCCTACAACACCAAGGCCTCAAGTGTTGTAATCCTCTCCGTTGGTAATAATGTTAAGCTGAGATGAACTTCAGATGACCTGGTGTCTGCCTCGAGGCATTTAGCAATAAATCTTTCCCCATTTATTGATGCGACAAAGCAGCGCTGCATAATCTCGGCTTCAAGGCATCTGGAGCACGAATTTAAAAAGAGCTCCAATGAAGAAATCGAGCACATTATATACAGTATATATATATATATATATACACATACAGTACCTGTTAAAAGTTTAGACACAACATTCTAGAACAATACTGGAGATTTCAAAACTATAAAATAACACATATGGCATTGAGTAATTAAGTAACAACAACCACAACAGGCAGTTGTTATTTGAGGACACGAAGGTCAGCTGTTCTGGATCAGTTCTTGCAAGAACAGTATTGTCGAGATTTAGAGTCACCAGCCTCAGAAATCACCAAATAACAAACAGCACCACAGATTAGAGCCGTTATGAAGGATTTACAGATCAGAAGTAGCAGATGTGCATGTAGTAGAAAATAATCAACGACAATGTGGTGTGATGTGGCCTGACAAAAGCGGACTGTGTGTTAAACCAGAAATTGATTATTTTGCTGTAATCGCATACACTAATGTGTTCCAAACCCCAGAGTGACATGGCAAATTTAGAAAGTTTATATTACACATAAATAAATAAATAAATAATAATAAAAAAGTCATACATTTTGTCTGCCCTATCTTTTTATTCTCTCCGGAAATTATTTTTATTCTATATAAATAAATCTCTAGAAACACTAACCTTTCTGGACCAAATCCTTAAAAAAAAAAAAAAAAAAAAAACACCGTCTGATTAAAAAAAAACAAAAAAACTCAAACAACAGCAACGTTCTGGTCATAATAAGCTTCTGGAAACGTATTTTCGTGCTGATTTTTTTTTCTTTTACCTATATTTTGATTGTGTGGGCAAAAGATTATACGTTTATATGGTTCAGAAAAATTTTGAAAATTTCTTCTCTGGTTTGGTTGAAACCTTAAATTGTTTCTTGAAATAGTTTTCTATGATGCACAATTCATTCTTCAGTCATTTTATAGACAGACATTGGCTCTCCAGTGTGCAAAAAAATAAAAAATAAAATAAAAATCCCCGATTTTTCTCCTTTAGCCATTTTTGTATTGTATTATACTGAATCAGATTTTCTCCCTAATATGACCTCAAATATCAAGAGCCCCTCCCCCGGCTTGTTGCTCGGCTCCGCCCAGTTCTCTAGGTGTTGTTTCAACATCTTCCTCTTCTACTTATTTGTGTTTTAATGATTATATAACTAAACGTCAGGAACGTCATGGTGGATTAACAGTCATATATGAATACAAGACATATTTTTAATACTATTTTCTCGGTGTTTTGTTATTCAGAAATGTGATAACGAGCCATAAAACATGGCATTTGTACTTTTTGAGTTCTGGTTGATTAGGAACGTGTGCGTCCACAAAGTGGTGTTTATGTGCAGTTCATTTAAAGTTACATACACTAAAAAAGTGTTTTTAAAAAAAAAAAAATAAAAAAAAAAAGAGTGAACATGAAGGAATTGTTAGGGAACCCAGAGACCAGGATCTGAGGCGTATATCAGCATGAACACACACAATCTCGTACTCAAGACTTCAAAGGTTTAGAGCTTTAACTATGGTTTAGCTTCTCTTGCTGCTCTCACGTGTACATGCTGATGATATCTTATCTGTGAATCTTACCTGTGAGAAAAACCTTGGAAAATAGCGTAAGAACATTTTTTATCCAAATTATTTATTTGTGCATGCGAGATAAATGATGTAATGAAATCAGCACCTCTCTCTGTGTCTGTCTCTGTGTGTGTGTGTCTCACCGTATCAAGGTTCTGCATGATGTCCTGGAAGGAAGGGTGTGAGCGAAACTGCTCGAACAGCTCCCTCTTATAGAGCAGCGCGTACACCAGGTTGGGGTTGTGATGCAGCGAGTTACACAGACAGGAGTTTATGATCTCCAGCAGCATCCGGATCACCTCCTCGATCACACTGAGGTCCTGCGCCTGAGACAGAGAGGGACAGAGTTGAGATGTTTCTTTTATTGTCATCATTATCTTTGAGACTGCACAGTTAAACACGGGTTTTTTTTTTTTATATCTATTTCTGTTATGCGACATGTTTCTGAGCTTCGGCAATATAAATGTCTGTCTCTGTCACGCCAATAGAGCACCCTGCGAATCTTGAATCTTGCAGGAGAAAAATAGATAGAGAGAGAGAGAGAGAGAGAGAGAGAGAGAGAGAGGGAAGATGGTAAAAAAGAGAAAGACACAAAAAAAGGTCAATAAGAAAAAAGGGAAGCAAGACAGACATTGACCGACAGATAAGAGTAAAGATGAGAGAAAGAAACAAAGAGAAAAAGAGAGAAAATATGAAGGAAAAAAGAAAAAGCAACATGTAGAGAGAGAAAGAGAGAAATGCAAAAAATAAATAAATAAATAAAAAATCATAGTAAAATATAAAAAGGGGAAGGAAAAAAGGGGAGACAAACAGATGGGGAAAGAGAGTAAGACATACCGAGTAAGAGAAAAACTGTGAGGAAGAAAAGGACAGGAAAAAGAGAATAATAGAAAGATACAGAGTGAGAGATAGAGAGATACAGACAGATAAAAAAAGAAAGAAAGAGATAAACAGAACGACGGTGACGGACGGAAAGAGAAGATAAGAGAGAAACAGAAACAAAGGGGTGACAGTAATAAAGACAGAGAGAGAATAAATACAGCAATAGAGAGAGAGAGAGACAGACATAGTGAGAGATGGAGAGAAAAAGAGGGACAGAAATGGGACAAAATAGAGCAAGAGGGAGAGTGTGAGAAAAAGGAACAGACAGAAAAAGAGAAGACAAACTGAGGTCAAATAAAGTGTGTGTGTATTTGTTGACACTCCGATGGTTCAGGTCACTGTGCGTTAACACACATTGTGTGAGCGCGAGTGTGTGTCTCTGTCCTGTGGAACGTGTCTAAGACTTGGCTGTACAGTTATTTAACAGGAAACAATTGCAGTGTAGCGGGCAGCTGATGCGACGCTGCAATGCGGTTCTGCAGCATATGCGCAACGGTGTCACGTCCTTTCCTACGTACGTCCCGCTGTCCTTCGCTATACCAAGTACGACTTACAGGCTAAAATAGGTTAGCCGGGCTCCCTGAAATAATCTGTTTTCGCAGACTAGGACACGCACACGAAAAGTAGCAGGAAACATAAATAAATAAATAAATAAATAGATAGATACATAAATAAATATTCAGCTGCGGCATTCCTGCATGACCGCTCTGTCTCTCTTCAAGTCTTTTTCATTCCTTTCACTTGCCAAGAGAATGAATAAAAAAGTTTGGACGCACCACAACGCTTTTTCGTAATTTTTACGACTTTCTGCCTTTTTTTTTTTTTTTTGAATAATAACGGAGACACGCAGTGAAATCATACGCATGGAATTATGGAAAGTAGGAACCTAGAAAATGTTAAACGAATCAAAGCCATTTAAAAAGTTTTCCCGATGAAGCTTTGTACACGCTTGGCGTCTTTTCAAATGGCTGCATGAGTGAGTTGTTGTTTTTTTTTTTTTTTTTAACCCAGGAGGCATTTCTTCTTCAAGTTCCCAAATCTAATATGCAGAGCTCCTCACTGTGTCTCCTAATCTCCATCAATGTACTACAAAGTATAATTGACTTAGAGTTTACTGGATAAATTAAAGAATGATGAGAAATGTTGAGCAGAAGAAGTTAAAGGGACAGAGACACGCACACGAGAGATGAGAGAAATGGGAGAGCAGGCAGGTTGGGGTGATATAACAAGCAGATCAAGATGGATAGAAGGGTATTGAGTCAGAAAGACGAGGCTCTGTGGAGTAAAGGAGACCTGGCTGGTAGAGGACTCTGGTTAGAGGGTCAGCAAGAAAGACGAAAGGAGGGAAGTTGGGCCGAGTGACAATCAGCAGAGCAGACGCTCAGGGGTTAATTAGAGGAACAGTGAGCAGGACAGGAGGAGGCTGGATGGAGGAAGGTCTGAGCATGGTTATCTGAAGAGGCTGGATGAATGGATACCCAAGCAGGACAGTGGAGGGAAATGGATCAGGTAAGTAGAAGAAGCTTAAAATGGGGATACCAAGTGGAAAAGTAACAATGGTTGGAAAGAGGGGTGCCAAGGAGGACATTTGAGGGAGCTGGATGGTGGGAAACCAAACAGGATCGAAGAAGCTTGATAGATAATACGACCCAGATAGTAGAAGAGGCTGGATTGATGGGTACCGACCCAGATTGCAGAAGAGGCTGGATTGATAGATACCGACCCATATCGCCAAAGAGATTGGATTGATGGGTACCGACCCATATCGCCAAAGAGACTGGATTGAGGGGTACCGACCCAGATTGCCGAAGAGGCTGGATTGATAGACACCGACCCATATCGCCGAAGAGACTGGATTGAGGGGTACCGACCCAGATTGCCGAAGAGGCTGGATTGATGGGTACCGACCCATATCGCCGAAGAGACTGGATTGATGGGTACCGACCCAGATCGCCGAAGAGACTGGATTGAGGGGTACCGACCCAGATCGCCGAAGAGACTGGATTGAGGGGTACCGACCCAGATCGCCGAAGAGACTAGATTGAGGGGTAACGACCCAGATCGTAGAAGAGGCTAGACTGAACAATACGACCCAGATCATCAAAGAGGCTGGATTGAGGGATACCGACCCAGATCGCCGAAGAGACTGGATTGAGGGATACCGACCCAGATCGCCGAAGAGACTGGATTGAGGGGTACCGACCCAGATCGCCGAAGAGACTAGATTGAGGGGTACCGGTCCAGATCATAGAAGAGGCTGGACTGAACAATACGACCCAGGCTGGATTGAGGGATACCGGTCCAGATCATCAAAGAGGCTGGATTGAGGGATACCGGTCCAGATCATAGAAGAGGCTGGATGGAGGGAGACTGAGCAGGAACGCAAGAGAGGCTGGATGGAGGGATACCAAACAGACTTGTGTATAACTGTCATTTTTGTGTACAAGTTTAAGTGCATGTAAAAGCATTTTGGCCTCCACAGGTTTACATCTTCAAGCGCACTCACATTCGTGTGATGAAGTGCTTTTATATTCCAAAAGGACCCCATGAAAGAAATTGCCCCGGCTACTTGTGCAGTACTTGAACCTGACGTTTTATCTGATTCTGTAATCAGCCAACATCTCTCGTAGTGGGCTTCAGAAAGTGTGATGAGTGTTTACGAGGAACGTTAGATCACACAGCTGCCTTCTTTAGATCATACTCGTTACATACATCGGGGGACAATACACATAAAGGAAAGAAACGTGGAGAAGTCTGCACAAGCAGTGAGATGAAGAAAAGCACAGTGACACGTGTGCATGCACGTGTTACGAAGCTCTATTCCTGTAGGCTCTGCGACTCTTATTATTAATTTTGATAAAGATCGAGCAGACACTGCTTATCAGAACGTGGGTTTGTCTGGTTATGTGATGGACATGCTGATATTCGCACAGCACCCAAACCGCATGCCAGACAGGTCTGGTCACGACCATGCAAATTATTTGCATGAAAATACACCAGCCGCTAACAAATAATATAAAAAAAACAAACAGCTATTATATAATGACTAAATTAGGATCATGATATGACAGATGTAGTGATCCATGCCCTAGAGGATTTGCATCGGAGAACACTCTGACCACATCAAAAGGTCTGCTTTTAAACAAACACCACTGGCGGCGGCAGAAGAAAACAAGCGCTACAATGAAACAACAACAAAAAAAGCAGGCGGGGTAAAATTTTAAAGAGAAAATATAATTCTTAAAGCCGCGTGACATCTGCTCGGCAACGGCAGACTCGCGTCTTTAACTGGCTTTTGTGTCACGATTGGGTGTAAGCAGTTTACACAGCCAACATCTGGAGAATAGAAACGTGAACAGACATCAAAGACGGCAGATTTACTTACAGGAGCTCTTTCATCATGGTGAGGTGTCTCCGTCACACACAGGAAACAAAAACACAAAGAGCCTGGAGTCGTATTTACAAAGCTACAAAGACTACAGACGCCTGATACGGGATCAGTTCTTACACGAAGAACTGATCCAAATAAAGATGAGTTAATTCCAGGTCAGCGTTTCTTGCTTTGAAATCCGTAACCCGTGGGCTAGTGCATCGATAATGACTTGATACACCACGGCGCTCAAGAATCATTGAGAAAAGCAGTTTACTACTGAAGACCTGCGTGTCCAATACGTGGAATGCGTAAATATTGTAAAGTTTTCTATAAGGAGACATTAGGATTAGGAAGGAGACTTTCAGGAGACTGGATTTTTTTTTCTTATTGTGTCTCTCATAGTTGAGGTAAACCTATAATGAAAATTACAGGCCTCTCTCATCTTTTTAAGTGGGAGAACTTGTACAATTGGTGGCTGACTAAATACTTTTTTGCCCCACTGTAGCTGCAAAAGGGGGATCGACTCAATATTGAAGTAGATGTATTTGGATACAATGTCATTGCAGGTTTGGCCAAATACTTTTATCCATATGGTGTAGACCACACTCAATTTGGTCTGATGTAAAGTCCTCGCTCAAATTCGGGTAAGAAATCAAAATCCGACCATGTAAAAGGAAGTGCTGAGCATTTTCCCGGCGGCTTCTTCCCAAGGTGTTAGAACGCGAGGCTAATTGTGGCGCAGCCAAGCTAAGCAGCGTGAGCCCCGAGTTAGCCTGGGGAGATAGCCATCTGTCAGTGACGACACTGGGAGGTGACCTGTCTTCTCCTAATCATCTGAATGATGGTCTTATTAATAGCATGTAGCCTCGCTGAGCGCGCACAGGAAATCCTTTGTGTACATAAACCAGACTTTGGGTCGACGAAATTGCTAATTTCTTCCCTTTGAAGGTGTTGATTTTAAAACTTGGTAGCGTGACTCCAATTTGTACCTTGAAACCTGGCGAAAAAAAAAAGTTAAAAAAAAAAATCTTTCCGTTCAAAACTGAGGCACTCCAATAATAAACTCCAATATAAAACAGATACATAATACGGGCAAAAGTATATGGACACCTGACCACTATACCAACACAATGCTGAAAAAACACTGTTGTACAAATCGTCTTTGTAAGGCTTGAGCACTGAACTTAACCCCACTGCGGAAACCTTTGGGACGAACTGGAACACCGATTTCGTGCCAGTGCTTCATGCCAGACATCAGCTTGACCTCATTGCGGTAGAATGAGCAAATTCCCACAGTCACGCTCCAAAATCTAGTGGAAAGGGGGCACTGACTCCATATTAATAGCCGTATTTGCAGTACACCAACCTACAGTACTGTGCAAAAGCCACCCAGAGTTTCTTTATACTAAATTCAATTAAATTCCGTTTTTTTTTTTTTTTTATTGAGACTGGCTGAAAAGTGACTAAAGATGCAATTTAAACATTAGTTGTTTATGTACCAACCTCATTTCGCCTCTCATCTGTTCCAATCAGCATCAGCAGTTTTCTAATCACCCCCTGATCATCTGTCATCATCTGCACCTGTCTCTCACTGGTTCACGCCTTAAGTTAGATGCTTTTTTTAAATGCTTGAATGATTCATAGGTCACACAAAAATGTTCCTCAGAAACTGCTCAGGTACTGTACAGGGACTAGCCTGAAAATAAAAAGCCCAAAGAGCCCTTCAGCAAGCCTGGAGATCTATTCCTCAAGAGTACATTAAAAATACAAGAAGCTTTGTTCTTTGAAACAAAAACATCAAGAAATGGGGGGTATATAAAGTACATGGATGTAGTTTAACCATACAGTGTTGAGCGATGAAATTGCGACTCTGATACAGAAAACCAGCATGAAAAAAAATAAAAGGTCTACTCATAAAGCTACCGTTCCCAGAGACCAGACGCAGATAAAGTAGCGAACACCAATCCTGTACAACTGTACTCACTGAAACTCAAATTATTTGTACAAATGACTAAAGTAATTACTAATTTTTTTTTTTTTTTGAAATGCACTGTCAGAAATGAATCACGATAATGAATCTTTTTTCTTGTTAAATTAAAGTACATGTACTGTAACTGAATGACACATTAAATGTTAATACTTAGTTTGAACGTCTCTAGATTCAGAAAGGACGTGGAAGTGAAGTTCAGAAATTAAAGACTTAAAGTTTTAAGGCTTACTGCTGTCCGATTTCATGACTACGAGAGTCTGGCTGATTGATTTCTAGCATCTAAAATTATCATTCACACACTGCTGAAAACGACATCTTTAACAAGTGAAATATTGTTGAATCTATCAAAGGAAGTTTACAACAAACCAAATATAAGAATATTAAGCTAAGTTCAAGTCAAATGTTACTAAAATTCTACGCAAACATTTATTTTTCAGATTTCATATGTTTTTCATTTATTTGTCATAGAATTTAGCTTCTTTCAATAAATAAATTCCTATCTTCCAACAGAATAAAAATTTCAATAAATCTTCTGATAGAAAAATTATTATTTCTATTTAGCGTAATATTTGTAGCAAATTTGATTAGAAATAATCTTTATAATCTTAAATTCCCATTGTTGTAATCGTATTATACGAAAGTGCAGATAAATATAATTATACTCAAAATATTTTCACTTGTTCAGAGTACGTTATTTTTTCTTCTCTACCTTCTTCAATCCATTTAAAAGCTGCAGTATCTTCCCTCTTGGTAAACAGAATAATCTTCTATCCTTCTCCTGCTATATTTCGGGATCCATGGATTGGTTTCTACACCAAACGATGAATTATTAATAAGTGAATGCAAGAAATACATTCAGTACTGATGCTGTAAGTGCTCTCCTATACCTGTACTACAGTTACAGTACTAAAGCACTGTTCCAAGACCACCGCCTTTAATTATGAGGTAGATCCCGGTGGAACTGACCTTTAAGATTCGATCTGAAATTCTAACACTGTATCTAACCGCGGACAAACGGAACCTGATGTGAGAACCTCAAGATCGTGTCTGCTTCAAACACTGGATTACGCAAACAAACAAAAGCAGCCCTGAATTCTAACTGCAGACGCAGTAAATGTGAGGAACGAGAACCCACAGACTCCCTGTCGCAGCTCCAGGGCGGCTTAAGGGGCTCGTGGTAATGAATTAAACCCTGCTGGGGTAAAAACTCCTGCTGCCCGTCAGTCTCCATAGCTGCCTCCTGGAAGGCTGTGCGGGTCTGTAGACGGGCCGCGACCATATTAACCGGCCGGGAGACTGTCGCCACTGTTATTAACGTTCTCACGGTGGTTATGTTTTCAAAAGCTTTAAGCTCTCAGTACAGAACAGGATGCTGGGTCAGACCGGGCCTGTCTGGACCATGAGTCTGGCTGACTGTCTGGGAGGGTGCATGGGAACACTGTGTATTTATTCCAGGAGTCCTGGAAAGAGTAGCCAGTCTGGACAGTTTGAGAACGGAGATGCAAAGTCAGCACTCTGTGTGTGTGTGTGTGTTTGTGTGTGTCTGCGATTCGTTTAGTTAGGATTTGCATAAAACAAAGAATTCTCGACTGAAACAGCCACTGAAATTGCATAGAAAACCCCCCCCCCCCCCCAAAAAACGGTTGTCGCTTGCTGAAGAGTGTCAGAAGTCGAGCCCGGCGTCGTGTGTAATCAGACCAGGTGAAGTCTTCCATCAAGCTGTCGCGCTGATTAGCATAAATACGTTAGCGAGCCGGGCCGAGACAGAGATGAAGGATTTTTTTTTCCAGAAAAGGAGACGCTTTTGAGAGAATCTGTCTGGTCTGACTTCTGAGCTGATGCCAGACTATGAATCAGGGCAACCAGTTTAATTAGAGAGAGAGAGAGAGAGAGAGAGAGAGAGAGAGAGAAAAAATGCTGGCACGCTGTCAGAGAAAGAACACGATAATTAGACCGGACCAGAGAACGAGAGAACATGGGAGAAGGAAGAAGAGTCCTGAGCTGGTTTAAACAGTAGCTTCAGAACCAGACTAATGAAATTAGCCTACAAGAACACACACACACACACACACACACACACACACACACACAAACACAAACACAAACACACTCTGGGGAATTCAGGTCAGATGTAAGTGAATGACCCAGACATCTGCGTGGCTGATTGGATGAGCAGGCGCTCTTGGCTCTCGGTGTGAGAAACGCCGATTTCAATCCAACCTCCAAATCAGCAGGACTTACATAGAGTTCGATATTAAAATATTAAAAATCATTCTGACTCATCTGACTGTCTGTTTATTCCCCCCCTCAGAGTACAAAACAACTAGAACATCTATTTCAGGACGGGGAATCTCCAGGGAGCTCACGGTTCGATCCGGAGGCACTACTGTACATCATGATGGATCTGTTTGTATGAATCATTTGGATTTTTTATGTATTTTATATCTAGCGTTCTACCAAAGACGAGGAGGTTTATGGATGCAGTGAGAGAGAGGACATGAAGTTAGTTGGTGTGAGAGAAGAGGATGCAGAGGAGAGGGTTGTAGAGATGGAGGCAGATGATCTGCTGTGGTGACCTCTGAAAGGGAACAGCTGAAAAAGACAAAGCTACTCTAGATATAAAAATTTTCTTTTTTTTTTATTTATTTATTTTTTATTAGTTGTTCCCTACATATGAGGATTCGCTTTAAATGATTCATGTGTTCGCAGAAACATCAGTCAGCGTTTAAAAAAATGGTCGCTTCCCAGTTTCCACTCTCTTCCACACATCTCTTAGTGACGCTCTGGTTAAAACATCATCTAATAAAAAAAAGTTTATAAAAAAAAAAAAAAAAAAAGGAAAAAATTCTTTCATGACCTCATCTTTAAACAGATATCCATACTGATGTGACTGACGTCTAAGACAAGGTCATGTGAGGTGAGGGGACGTATTCCGGTGCAGACCGCCACGTGACGTCTCCACGCGCCTGATACGGCCGCGGTATCGACAAGCTCCGGAGTCAAAACCGGCCACGTGTGGCTCGGCCCCATGACATCACAGCCTGTGACTCGGCAGACGCCAGACAAAGACGAGAGGACGACTCGGGTGCTGTGTGGACGTGCTTTATCTCGGTCATCCTGTCTAATCAGGGTGATTTGCATAAGAAACTCACACACAGCTAGCGAACTATAGAGCGCACAGACATGCAGATAAGCTGTCTCCTATTCTCTCTCTGTATGTGTGTGTGTGTTCTAACAACGTGCTAATAACTGATATCAACATTCTCATTTCAGTGCTTGAGCGAGACACCAAAGTCCATGAGAAAGTGCAGATTTCACTAACAGGACAGTTAATCAAGTTTGAACTCGCTGAAGAAAAAAAAAAAACGAGGAAGGAACAATTGTCACTTTCTCAAGCAAAGAAACTCACAAAGAAATGGTGTTATCTGCTATTTCACTTTTTAAAACTCTTAAAGAATTGGTTTATCGCTGCTAACGATAAGCATCTCACACGACACAGTTATATATTATTCAGTTATATATTTTTCAGTCATGTTACTAAGAAACCAGAAAGAGCAAATTCCTGGGAAATTGAGAAATCTTACTGGTACTGGAGACTCTTTCCTTCATTCCACTCCATTTTTTAGAAAAAATTTTTTTATAGGGCGCCTGCTGTTTTAGTGATTTACTTTAATCATTTCAGTGATTTAGTTTTCAGTGATTTAGTTTTCAGTGATTTAGTGATTTAGTTTTTCAGTGATTCAGTTTTCAGTGATTTAGTTTTTCAGTGATTTACTCATTTAGTTTTTCAGTGATTCAGTGATTCACTCATTTAGTTTTTCACTGATTTCGTTTTTCAGTGATTCAGTGATTTACTCATTTAGTTTTTCAGTGATTCAGTGATTTACTCATTTAGTTTTTCAGTGATTCAGTGATTTACTCATTTAGTTTTTCAGTGATTCAGTGATTTACTCATTTAGTTTTTCAGTGAT
>JAQMYJ010000011.1:24193864-24206065 GCA_030014305.1 Clarias laeviceps | reverse complement strand
TTTTTCAGTGATTCAGTGATTTACTGATTTAGTTTTTCAGTGATTTAGTTTTTCAGTGATTTAGTTTTTCAGTGATTTAGTTTTTCAGTGATTCACTCATTTAGTTTTTCAGTGATTCAGTGATTTACTCATTTAGTTTTTCAGTGATTCAGTGATTTACTGATTTAGTTTTTCAGTGATTCAGTGATTTACTGATTTAGTTTTTCAGTGATTTAGTTTTTCAGTGATTTAGTTTTTCAGTGATTCAGTGATTTACTGATTTAGTTTTTCAGTGATTCACTGATTTAGTTTTTCAGTGATTTAGTTTTTCAGTGATTTAGTTTTTCAGTGATTTACTGATTTAGCTTTCAGTGATTTAGTTTTCAGTGATTTAGTGATTTACTTTAATGTTTCAGTGATTTAGTTTTAGTGATTTACTGTTTTATACATGTTGCTAATATAATAATATAATATAATATATAATATATAATATAATAAGTGCATTGATGAAACGCCTTTTGACGAATCAGGATGGAGAATACAGAATCTAAGTATATGTAACACATTAAAAGTCAAGAGAAACATTTGGTTGCGCCAATCTGACAACTAAAACTGTGTGTGTTTAGATGTAGTTAATGAATCGTCAGCGTAATAACGCGTGTGTTTCTCAGCACGGCTCGTAGTTACACACGGCTGACCGTAATTAACCGGCTTTGATTCCCGCCCTGACATTTACATCTCACACCCAGCTTTAGTGACAGAGAGAGAGAGAGAGAGAGAGAGAGAGAGAGAGAAAGGAGAGAGACTCCAATCGCGTGCTAAGTAGTGCTTGTGTAAAGAAGATAAAAAGCTAATTATCATTTTATAAATGTGTCCGATCCATGCGCGGATCCTGTGAGTCTTAAAGTTACGTTATACCGCAGTTATTTAAAGAACATATAGAGAAAACATATGCAAACGTGGAGGCGTGATGAGAAAAACCTAACGAGAGGAAAAATACATGGACTCAGCTCATGCTCTGCTCTTTGTTTGTCTGCATCCCTAAAAAGCAAAAAAAATTAAAAACAACCAAAAAAACTCTATAAGTAAGAAAATAAATTAAAAGAAATATTTTCCTAATCCTCAACATTCCAAAGTGCATTTTTTTCTCAAATACAACACCAGTTTGAAAACTAACAATTTCTTATTTATAAACAAATTTATATTAAAGATACAAAAAAATGTTTTTAAACAGGAAAATGTTAGGTTAAGTCGTCTTTAACACCACATTGTCTCCTTCGCGGTTGCTTCTCGGTCGTTCCGATTCGCCTCCGAACCGGCCGTGTTGATTTATTTACGGCTGTGGTATTACAGTAGCTGCAAAGCGAACCGGCTCCTAACACAAGGCTGAATCCCAAATCCCTCTCTAACCCCTGATTAGGGGCACTACTTGGTGTGGGGAACAATGGATTGTACATCTTAGTAGCTTAACAGAGCTGATATGTGGAAGAAGTGGAAATATAAAGTAAAACCTCGAGTGTAATGTTGCTTAATTGTTTAAATCAATAAATAAATCCGTGAAAACGTTCTCGTGTCTGGATATTTCACCTCGACAACAAGTGACCTTTTGTTACAAAGCGCTCAAACACTACATGAAACATTTCCTTAGAGAAAATATACCATGTACAATTTGTACACACTATTTATAAGTTAATGCACCTTTACAGAGTCCCTGCACAAATTGTTATCTGCAGGTACAACAATAAAGAGGGACCAAAAAGAAAAAAAGAAAAAACCCAAACAAAACAAAACACACCCCATGTTTAAACATTTTCTTTTATTGTTGTTGACGCTGTGCTGCCTAAAATTCCCGTCTCTGACTCTGAACGAACACTTACAGTCCCAGTACAGTACAGCTCTGAGCGCGCCAAGTTTGGACTTGTACAAATAATTCAGAATGAAATAATTTTCTAATTAAATCGCATTAACGCTAAGTATAGATAGAGCGATCGGTTCCTGGGAACGTTTAATCTGTGCGGCTTTGAGCCGTCCACCCTCCACGCCCGTGTCTCTCACTCTACACGCCTTCCCGCTTCTCACGCGCGGTCTTGAGGAAAGTCCCGGGTTTCCCGCTTTACACCAGACACCTAAAGTGCCAGAATTACAAGCGGAAAGCTACAGTATACGCTGCAACCTCGTGCCAACCTCCGGGGAGCTAACGTTTCATCCTGCTGTGCTCTAGCTTCGTCAGGGCCGTCCGCTGCGCCGCCTGATTAAAAACGAGTCACCCAGACTTCACCTAGTATCATCCCAAATCCCTAGGACACACACACACACACACATGGAACAGAGCGTCCAGACAGTGCTATGTTAGGAAAGACTCCAGAGAGTTTGAGGATTTCACAACGCTAGACTGAGCTACAATCTTGCAAAAAGCTCATCAGCTGCCTAGCGAACGGAATATTTAGTTAAATGGCTATCAAGTGCGTTCAAGTCAAACCGGGACCTGATTGAACGCATAAAAAGACCTACATTTACAGTACGATGATGAGACTCTTACCGGCAGTAAAACCTTATTTGAATGAGGCAAGCGATACCTTGTTGGCTAGCTTGTCGCTAACCTGCTGAAGAAACGCATCCGTCAGTGTGAACTGTACAATCATCCACCAACACCACTGGAACTCAGTGGTTGGGAGTTACCACCACATCCCCCGTACAATCCTGACCTCGCTCCAAGAGGATATTAAAGGAGTTCCTTGGAGGCCGGCGTTTCAGATGTGAAGCAGGCTGGGATAAGTGCATTAGTGTGGCGGGGATTATATAGAGTAATAAAGAGAGTTTATACTTTCATAACTGTGTATGCGCAATCAAAAGTCCCGGTTTGACTTGAACGCCCCATGGCAAACGGCGGCGAGTCTACTGACCGTATTCAGGACGATGTTGTAGGAAGTTGTGGAGTGTACGGGTGGGTAGAGTTCGACCACCAGGGGCGCTCACGGTGACGAAGAGCCCCGTTATCATCATCATCGTCGTTGATTGTCATCAGCGTTTATATTTAAAGTTAAATATCTCTGTTACACACAGTACACTGCATCATGGAGGACACTTAGGCCTTGTTCACACGGGGGTTAAATTCTTGGATGAACGAACGCGCTCTGAACGTCCAAGGCGTTTATGTTGCGTTTTGTAGTGGCGCTCGATTGACTTCTACACTGGCGTTCGTTTGTCTCTGTCTAACGCCAGCCTGCAGCCAAAATTGTAGTTTGTGTGTTAACCTGTGGAGGCAGTGTGTCGGGAACTGGATATATGAAAGCACTTGTCGTTTTATTTCAGGTGCCTCCTTTTAATATGAACCATTTTGCTATATTAGACATTAATCTTCTTGTTTTAAAAATTCTCGGAATACGGCGACATAGGGAGAGAGAAAAAAAATCGCCGCCGCTACTGGGTTCACCGTCTGACTGCACAACGTCGGATTAAAGGAAATTTTTTTTGTGGTTTATGAAGAAATGCGAAAATTTCCGCGCAAGTTTTTCAAGTACCGACATTTTATTTTGCTTTTTTTCCCGCATTTCCCTATGTATATAGCATGTAGGATCATGGGATGTATCCAGTCCTCCGAAGCGTAAAATGAATGCGAAGAAAACGCACTAGAAGCGTTTTCCTTGCGTTCGTTGGGATGCATGCAACGTTTTTTTGACGCTGTATAAACGCGCAGCCGGACAAACGCACGTCACCAAAGCCCGTGTGAACACTCATTGACTCCTATGTGTAGAAAACCCTCGGCGCTCACCGGACGCTACGAACGCCAGAAAAACGCTCGATTTTAACGCCCGTGTGAACAGCGCCTTAATGGGGTATTAAGGCAGAATCGTGACTTATAGGAATTTGGGACATTTGGACAATTAACCCAGTGATTCCTGTAAGAAGGAATAACGTGCAAAGAAATTAACTATGAATCTGGTTCGTGACTGAAGAGCTACAGGAAGACACACCTCCCCCATGGGCGGGACATATAGGCATTCAGTTGAAAATATATATATATTTTTTTAAATCTCTAAGTTTGTAATAACATTACCCATCATTTCGACAGAAGACATTTTATTAAGGCGTATCTTGTGACGACGTCTTGCTTCATAAATACATTCTGTCTATATTTAGCCGCGCACTGTCCATAGCCTGGGGTGTGACTCAATACATCGTGCGGATGTTTCCTCATCTGAGTTTTCCGTGAATTACATTTTAGTCCGGGGGTGATCGTGTGGTAACGCTCGTGTTGCCTTGTTTCGCTCAGACGCGCTGATGCAATCCAGTCTGGTGTAATCCTCGACCGTGAGCTTCATGGAAATGACCTCATCGCCGAGTTCTAATTAAAGTACGGCTCGGTCGAGAACGGGCGCCGTCACCACACGAGACGTGTACGACGCTATGTTCGAGATGATGCTAATGAAAACACACACACACACACACACACACACACAATTTCGACACTTGGATTTCTGCACTGCTTGAAAATTTTTTTTTGAAGGGGGTGTGGCTTCCTGCTTACCTGTCAATCAAACGTTTTAACCTGGGCATGTGATTCGGTAGGCGGGACTTGGTTGAACACACTGTCTGGTCACACAACTGCCACTTTCACACAGCACTGCTTCTTTTTTTGATGCATCGTCAGGTCTGATATTTAAAACCCAGGCCATATAGAGACACACACACACACACACACACACACACACACACACACACACACACACACACTCAGACAGGATGAGTCTCGTTACTGCACTTCCTGTTTAGTTGAAGCCTGAAACTCTCTCTCGTCCACCGACTGTCTGTTCGGTCAACGATAAAAACGTTTGCGCCGTCTGCGTCTGCATCTCTGTCTACCTCTCTCTCTGTCCGTCTGTCTGTCTCCTGTTGCGCTATTCATCCCGGTCCATCTCACTCAATCCGTCTGCTTGTCCATCCAACTCTGCCTGTCTCTTTCACTCCCCATTTGTCTCCCTCTCTCCATCCATCACTTTCTCTCTGTCTGTCTTTCGCTCCGTCTCACCTTCTTGCTCTCCAACTGCTTATCTGTTGCTCTCTCTCTTTCTCCGTCTCTTCTCTTTATCTCTGTCTCCATCTCCTTCTGTCGGTCTGTCTCTCCCTCGTTCCTTCATTCATTCATTCATCTCTCTCTCTCTCTCAATACGTCTGTCACCATCTGTCTCTCTGGCTTCGGCTGGAGATCCCTCTGTCCCTCCTTCTCTCTTTCTGGTTTCTATCTCGATCTCTCACTCCCTCCATCTTCCTCTTTAGCACCGTCTGTTAAACCAGATACTCGTTAAGAAGAAGTGTGGTGAAATGTGCTGGACTGTTCCTGCTGCTCACACACACACACACACACACACACACACACACACACACACAAAATTCTCTATTTTGAGACATTACTGTCATGTCAAGGCAGCAGGGTGTGTGTGTGTGTGTGTGTGTGTGTGTGTGTGTGCTGTAGGTGTTTATCAGCTTCATATGGGGGAAAAAACTGCCAGCTTTATATCTAATAATGTTTTTTATTATTATTCACATCAATTCACTTGAGTTCGAATCTTCACT
Organism: Clarias laeviceps; assembly: GCA_030014305.1. Classification (NCBI taxonomy): domain Eukaryota; kingdom Metazoa; phylum Chordata; class Actinopteri; order Siluriformes; family Clariidae; genus Clarias; species Clarias laeviceps. The sequence goes on along the minus strand of JAQMYJ010000011.1, from coordinate 24,200,512 downwards.
CGAACAGCATTCTTTCCTTTCCGACGCACCACCCTGTCTCGCTCACTTAACCTCCAAACCAGTGAGAAGCCCTCAGTGCGAGCTGCTTCGCCTCCTTCAAAGATTCGATATCTTCCTGTTCTGTTCTGTTCTGCGAAGTCGAAACAGGCTGTAATGAGAACGATAAGGCTGTCGGGGCTGAAACCATCGACCGGCGATCCGAAATGATTGGAGCCAATCGGAGACGCGTTGCAGTCGAGAGAGAGAGAGACAGAGCGCGGCGTCCCGCAGACAGTGCGCATACTTTCCTCGTATTATGTCTGGGTCACTGTGTGTCCCTGGACGATTGCTTCGCCATCTAAATATAACAGATCGGTCGTATCTTTAGACGTGATGTCTCGATTAAGAGAAAAAAAAAAAAAAAAAAAAAGAGGCAGACTGTCAGCGTGTGTTTTTTCCCACGTTGGGAACAAGGAAATCCCATCCTTGCATCGATGACACGAGACGCCCGTATCAGAGCAGACAGGAAGGAAAAAAAAACAAACTAAACAGCTCTTTCTTTTTGTGTGTGTCTGAGAGGGGAAAAAAAAAATAACAGAGGAAGGAAAAATCTGTAATATCACTACGCCATGTGAGTGATAAGCTCCGTCTGAGAATCCAGCAAATAATATTCTTCCCACACACACGCACACACACACACACAGATACAGACAGAGAGAGAGAAAGAGATTATAGACTACTTGTTTGGGTGCCATGATTTTTGCATACGAGGTGATGCGTGTGTGTGTGTGCCAGACGTAGCACGAGTCTGGACTATGACGTGGATTCGGAGAGATGAAAGCACGCAAAAGAAAAAGGAGACAAAAGACAAAAGCGTGGCTGAGACATGGACGAGAGGATGAAACAGACTGCAGCAGCGGCGAGAACAAGGGAATGACTGAAGAGGGGTGCAGGGGAGTGTGAGGAGCATTAATGAGGGCAGCAGACAGCAGTCTGACCCACTCAGACACGCGCCAGACGTCTGAGCGAGGCTCCGGGGCGTGCGATTGTGCATCCGTACGTGCACGGAATGCAGACACACACACGCACACACACAGACACAGACGCACACTAGCAAAAAAAAAAAAAAAAAACAGAACAAAAAACAAGTCAACACATGAGGACTGGGTTAGAAAAAAATTTAAATAAAAAATTAGTCATGCCAGGATTTGGTCATCGCTTCATGTCAAACACACTGATTCACACACACACACTTTCTCTCTTTCGTCTCTTCTATTGTCCATGCTGTGACCTCGTCCTCCTCCTCCCGAGGGTGTGCTAAGGTTTGAGGCGAGACTCCGGCCCTGATCTTTTGCCTCGGCCTTCATCACTCACACGGCTCTCAATGGGAAGGGATGGAAGGGCTGGAGTGCGGCGCCTCTGCTGGTCACCGGGAGGAATGGAGCGCTCGGAGACGTGCTAACATGGGAAAACGATCAACGACTAGGAGGAGTTGTGATGCAACCTCAAGTGTTTCCTTCTGATTATATACTACAGCGATTCGTAGATTGTTATTTATTTAAAGCTTAAAAAAAAAAAAAAAAAAAAACCTGTAGTGTCCGTAACCGGGTCGAATTCATGCTGCGATATCTTTACAGTTTCACAGTTTAGAATAATATCCTTCCTACTTTTCGTGTGAAATCTAAATTGGCCAAGTTTCATCTGGATGACAATTGAGATCATTGAAATATTTGAAAAAAAAAAAAAAAAGTTACAGACACTACGGACGTAGAGCATGAAATTGTATTTAGCAAATGCGTTTCATTCTTATCTGATAAAAATATGTGTATGAGCATGGATTCAGAGAAAAGAAGCATTAAGACTTGACATAATTTAAATTTATTTATATACAGCAAGTATATTATAAGGAATAAAAACAATAAATAATAGTTCCCTTGTTTTTTTTTTTTGTTTGTTTTTAAAGCTAATGTTAACATTTTTTTTTTTTAACTCTCTGAAGGTTACCGCTTTATCTAAAATTCATTTATTGATTTATTCCATGACACTTTGGGCACGAGGTGAGGTTCACACAGCTAACTACGCTTTATTTCTGATTGCGCCACCTCGATCTCTAATTGTTAAAGCTAAATAAACAAACTTGATGACACTGAAACTAGATTAAAGGTGCGATAAGTGATTTGTTGTATTTGTTAATGGCACAAATAACATGGAAAAACATCAAGAGCATGATGGAGGGGATTTATTTAAATCATAGCCTGAAGCGAAGGACTACGACACGCCTAGGAAAAAAAACCCGTTTAGGAAGCGGCTCGTTTATTTACACAGGAGTCGTGAGAGTTGTTTATAGACACACCTCATCATGTGACAGACGCCACAGGGACACTTTAGACATTTATTAGAATAGTATGTTACAGCTGCTATTATTCTTTTATAAGTTTACTATATATTATAGAAATGGGAGTCGGCAGGGACCAGCTGATACGATACTATCACGATACAAAACTCTATGTGGATTGCGATTCTGTACGCATTACGATTTTATAAATAATTCGCTCCTCCTGCACAGGAGAGAGTGCTGCCACCTGCAGGATTGTAGAGGAATTGCAGCATTTAACCGCCTCAAAAAGCAAATTAAAAATGTATTTAAAAAGTCAGTGAGAGAAACATGAATCACTACACAAAAGAATCTCGATACGTCACTGAATAGATTGTTTCCCATCTTCACTATTATACAGTACGTGATTACGTCTCCTCGTCATTTAATAACACCGTTCCAGTCTTTTAAGCTGCTCTTCTTTCACTGACGAGGTTTGACTGCATTTTAGTGATTCTTCGATCCACTCCAGCATGTGACACGCAGACTGATGACGACCGTCAGTCATCCTTGAATGTAGGAGTGTCCGTGTTGCGTTTGCGTTACACAAATCTCTTCATCTTTTGTTGACGCACAAACACAAAATGCGTTCGGGTGTTTTCAAAAACTAACCTCTTGACTTTGTATTAGGATCCATACAATAAGCACTATGAGTGCTTGCACTGATGATCTCGACTTACGTTCCACACAACCGCTCTCTTTCTCTCTCTCTGGCATAAAGACTTTCATGTGGTGGAAAAACCTACAGACTAATAATGAAGGAGTCTCCAAAGTCAGCGTATTGTAAACATTAAGGGTGTTTTCACATTAGGCACGACTGATTGGTTCCCTGTCCAGCCTTTACATCGTATTTGGTCTCCGTTCTCACTTGCGTACTTACAGTCTCCGATACGGCAGATGGCAGTTCGCACCTACTTGGAGAACGAGGACGTTAACTTTCGCACTATGCTGAATATTATTGACATTTTGGGTAAAATTCCAAGAGTAATGCTATCGATCTACTTCCGTTCGTATCATGTCTGTGCCCGAGTACGCTGTATCGCTCTCGAGACCACCTTTTCCAGTGGATTCTGGCACAGTTCCCAGGCCTGGATCGATCGCGTTCTCACTGGTCGAAGTGAACCAGACTTTGGGGTCAAATGTTCTCGGAACCGATCGCAGGGCCCTGATGTGAAAAAACACCCTGAATAAACAGAAAGCGATCACATGTTCCGTCTTACAAATCTCTATGACTGAGCCGTTTACATATTTATTATTAATATTTATTTTAGATAATGTTATCTAATAAACACATGAATAAACACATCATTATATACAGTATTCTAACGCTCTCGGCTCACTAGTTCCCAATCCAGGGACCCAGCAGGGGCAACACCCACTAAGACCGCCGCCCACCCGTCGTCCCTCATTCTCACTCTTCTTCTACTCACGTAATCCGGAAGCGCCGCGCCATCTGCTCCCAGCGGCCTCTGCAGAGACTGTGTGGCTCGTTCCAACACCTTATTGTGCTTCTTGGACAGCAGTGCAAACAGACTGGAAGACAGCGAGAGAGAGCGAGAGAGAAAAAAAAAAGAAGAATCGGAAATGAGGGATTAATCAGACGGTGATGACATCACAAAACATTTAACACCAGATAAGCGACACAGTCGCCACATTATGTAACGTTTGTTCTGACTGAAATCGTTCTGTTCAGAGATTCTGAACCGTGTGTGTGTGTGTGTGTGTGTGTGTGTGGATGCTGGAGTGTGTACATGTGTGTTCTGAATTTTTTTTTTATTCCAACTTTGAGCTTAGGTCTGGCTTCTCAGCTTTTCTAATAAATCCTGGCTTTTTCGTTATGATTGGTTACAAGCATTCAGTCTCATCTGTGATTGTTTAGATCCTTTACTGTGTGTGAAATCACATCTCCTTCCTCGGCCAGAGACTCGCTGGATAAAAGGCTGAATTAAACACCGGTGGGAGAGAGAGAGAGGTGTTTGTTCTCCGAGTTTACTGATCAGGATGGGAAGCTAAATTACTTTCCCAGAAACTCGTCACGTTCTCTAATGTTACACAGAAAACGTGCGCAGAAAGACTATATTTACTCTGACAAGAGAGAAATGATCAGATCAAGTGTTTACACGGATAATATTTACCCACTGAACAGATTATCAAAAGGTTTACGCACAATTCCCACTGAAAATTCATTCCGATTGAGCCGTTTTTATTCTGATTATTAGCGTAATATGGGTGTAATATGTAAACGTACCTACCTGTCTGCTTAAAAGATAAAGTCTTATGAATGTATTAAAATGACAAGTCGTTGAATGGGTAGAGCTTAAGAAAGGGAAAAAAAAAACATCACTACATGATAAAAGTATTCTGGTGAGTCCCTGTTTCATTTGGACGGCAGCATTTCAAACTTTCCATCTTGATGGCATCCTGGGATAAGCGCGTTAGTGTAGCAGGGGATTATATGAAGAAATAGAGTGTTGTCCCGCATTGACTTGAACGCCCGTCGTCGAAAGCAAGCTAATCGATTCTCGCGCTTCGCGGCGTCCGAGCCATGTGCGTGTCTGCGTGTGAACGGTTTACGATGACCTTCTCTAAACCTCTGCTTATGCTGCGTGTTGATGTGCATACCCGTGTTAATAGGGGCTTCGGGAAGGCAGGGTGCATCCTGGGAAAAGGTCTAAGATGACTCACGCTGACCTTATCAATCACAGCAGACATGTCTAGCCTGGGGTAACGTCCTCGCTTACGCCGTCAGGACTCGCACACCAACACAGTGTGTGCAGTGATGATGAGACACGCTGTACAGAACGGGTGTATTTACAGAGATCAGCGTCGATGGTGTGGTTTTACCAGGGCCAACACGCTCATGCTGGGGAAATGTAATTAAATGAGAAACAAATAAATATATTAATAAGAATAGAAAAAAAAAAAAAAAAAACTAAGGGCCGGACTTCCATGTTTTTTTTTTACTTTTTTGCTTTTATGTGTTTTTTTTTTGTTTTTTTTTAATGTATTAGTTAAAATTTTGATTTAATCCAGTTTAAAAAGAAGTCTAGAGCTTCGGTTAACACACTGAAGTTAATTATTTTCCTATAAAACATATAAAAAAAATTTTTTTTTTCCTATAAAAAATCTTCTTGTTTATGCGTTTATCAGCCTATAATAACTCAGAGACCACGATGTCGATTTCCAGGGTGATGCTACAGTGATGTCGCGGAGCAGAATAGCCTGCTCGCTCTCACATGCTCTCGCATGTGAACGCCGATTGGCCTAACCTGCATGTCTTTGGACTGTGGGAGGAAACCCGAGTACCTGGAGGAAACCCACAAAAGCACGGTGAGAACATGTAAACTCCATGCACACGGACCCTGAGGCGGGAATCGAACCCAGGACCTGGAGGTGCGAGGCGACAGTGCTGAGCACTAATCCACATGGATCATACATGTCCGTGTTATAGATCTGACGTGACTACAGACCCGCTGTACTGATCCACGTGTGAAAGAACAAGCGCACTGATCGACGATCTACAGGAAACTGATGAGCAGACCAACACTCAGCTCCTAACGTCAGTCAGCTCCAGTGTTCCACAACCTGCTACTTAGGGTTTTTTTTTTTCCTTTTTCTAAAACCCTAATTACCTTTAATATCGCGGTCACGTTTACCTCCTCGGGTGACTCTGTTCTTTCATGCTGCTTAACTGAACGTTTCGCTTAGTTTCATTAAACGTGAACGACATTAACCTTGACTCGGGAGACGTAGTGAGCATATGTGTGTGTGTGTGTGTGTGTGCGTGTGTATAAAAAGAAAAATGAGTGTTGTTCCGCAGCAAAGACACCGAGGATGAAGCCAGAGTAAAATCTAATCGTTATAATATTATTAAAGCGCAATTAGTACAAAAGAAGGAATAATTATTAAATATTTGGACAAGGTGTACTGAAACAGAGCAAACAGAAGCTCAACACTGTGTGTGTGTGTGTGTGTGTGTGTGTGTGTGTGTGTGTGTGTGAGGTAAAATCTGAAGATAAACGGATGTGAACACAAAGTGGCAGGTGGTCCTGTCTGGGTAGAAACAGGAAGCTGGATGGCAGACTGCGCTATTGTCCGTGTGTGTGTGTGTGTGTGTGTGTGTGTGTGTGTGTGTGTGTGTGTGTGTGGGGTGTGTTTGGGCTAGACGGAGCCCCTTGAACGCTGTGTCACTGTGACCTGCTGAGACGAAAAATGCATAGCCAGACTATGTGCGCGCACACACACACACACACACACACACACACACACACACACACACACACACACACACACAC
>JAQMYJ010000011.1:24155616-24171010 GCA_030014305.1 Clarias laeviceps | reverse complement strand
AACACAAAAACTACACACACACACACACACACACACACACACACACACACACACACACACACACACACACACACACGCTCCTTCCTTATTTAACAGTTATTATTCATAAAGTTTTTTTGCACAACTCTAAGAACTCTTCTTTATCAACAGAGTAAATGTGACATCGATAACTCGGGGTATTATTTCCAAAGAAGAGGTTTTTTTTCCCCTATTTACAAAATGACTGAACAGAGCATGAGAAATAAACCGGTCTCTCAATAGCTCAGAACTGGAATTTTCTACAGTTTTGTACCTGAGCCCCCAATAACGAACTCGACTCCATATTAACTTGAAGACATCAACTGTTATACTGAACTTCCAGCTGCCTAACACACAGTCTGACTGAAAAACAATCCCTGCTGTCCGTTATCACCCAGACGAGGTTGGGTTCCCTGTTGAGTCTGGTTTCTCTCAAGGTTTTGAGTTTTTCTCTCAGCACCGTCGCCCTCTGCTCGCTCATCAGGGAAGAACTGTATTTTGATTCATATAAATTTTTCATATAAATTTCCATAATTTTCTTTTGATTGTGTAAAGCTGATTTGTGACAATGACAATTGTTAAAAGCCCTATACAAATAAAATTGAATTAAATTAAACTCCATACTTTCAAATAAGCTAGACTGCCTATAAGAGTATTAGCTTTAGATTAATCATCATACAGACGCATTTGCTTGTTAAAAACTAAAACACTGAATCAAATATTCTTAAATCTATTTAAATCTATTTATAATTTCTTAAAAGAAGCTTACAACCAACCGAAAAAAGATTAAGCTTATTTCTAATCAAATGTTACTAAAAGTTTAAGCAAAAATGGTCTCGTTCTATTGGCACAGAATTTAGCTTCTTTCAAGAATTAAATTCCTAAAACTAGTAAAATTATCTTTCAATATAACAAGAAATTTTTCTCAAAAAATGTAATTAAATTTGATTAGAGATAAACTTAATAATCTTTAATAATAATTATCCTAAATAATAATTGGTTGGTTGTAATCTTAAAAAATTTTTTTTTAAAAAGTGCAGAATAATTTAACTCTATCCAAGAAACTTGCTATGATTTCTTTTTTTTTTTTTTTTGCGGTGTCCAAGTTAGCCACTTAGCACTGTTGTTGCTAACAAAATGCGAACACTGAGGCGCCCAGTTCCTCAATTCATCCATCGGACGCGCAGAAGTCAGAAATGATGAATTACTGTATATAATAATAATTAAACTTGTTCATCTGACTTTTTAAACCTGTACACCCTTTATATCTCAGTAGGGACATTTAAAAATATTTCAACGAGTCCTCTGTGTCGTGCTGCGTTATGATGTTCTGTTAATCTGAATTAACCGACTTAAATGGAGAAACTCACTCAGTCCTGGTTAAAGCTAGACCGCATTCACTCGGATCACAACACACAGAACCGAACAGCAGAATATGAAAAGACATACTCTTGTTCTTATACTTGTTACCAAGCTAAGGAATGCTGCCAAAACTAAATGTAAGGAGTGTAAATCTTTAGCCTAGCAATCTTAAAGCTGAACCGCGTGACCACGTTTTCCAAAAGGCATTAAAACAGTCGGAAAGATTGAGTGCCATCAGGATCATCGGAATCTTGCTGTTATTCTCTCTCTCTGCTTTAAATTCAAAGCACGTCCCATTAGGTCATGGTGTCAGGCAGAAAGCAGTAACATGAAGTGCCAGTGCGTCACCACATTTTTACTATTTATAGCTATGAACCACACTGCCTGTGCAAAAAAAATAAATAAAAGTTGCCATGGTCTAAATTATTGGGCTGCATCAAGCAAAAATCAATTAAGGATTTTTGAAATGACTGGAACTGGGTTAAGAACCCGTTAACACGTTATCAAGACCTGGAAGGATAGTCCCGCATAGAACCATCGACACTTGGTGAAAAGTGCATGGTAAAAAAAAATAATAAATCAACAGTAAAAACTAGAGATATGTTTAATAGTAAAATTTCCATACATACATGTAATGAGAACACACAGGATTAGGACTAAACAGCTGTGTGTCCATAAGAAAACCACTTGTTAGTGAAAATCATCATCAAAAAAAAGCCTTTAGTTTGGAGGGAGCATAAGGATTTGACTTTGGAAAAAGGTCATGTGATCTGATGAATCCTATTCCAAAGCGATGAGTTCGTCAGGGTAAGAAGGGAAGCGATCATGCATAGTGTCCACTGTACGAGCCTCTGGAGACAGTGTTATGATCTGGGGTTGCTTCAGTCGCTCAGGTCGAGACTCAGCAACGTTATGTGGCAATAAAATGCTGACGACCTGAATGTACTGAATGACCAGGTTATCACATCTATGGAGGTTCTCCTTCCCTGAGGCCCGGCCGTATTCCAGCACTCAGATTGTGAAAGAGCGGTTCTAGGTGCAGGAGGAATCATGAACTGGACTCCACACTGTGTGCTGTAATCATCGAAACGAAAGGTGACTCAATGAAATCTTGTGTTTTTTGGCCAGGCGGTGTTATAACTAATAATGATTTATTCAGCATTAAAAAGGTTGACGTTTCTGTAGCTGGACTTCTGTGTACTTGGACCTGAACATATTTTACTGAAATGCGCATGATGAAGGTAACCAGAAGACCAATAAAATAAAAATAAAAAAAGTACTTAAGAAAAAGAGAGAAAGATCCATTCATTCACCATAATGAAAAAAGCGGAGCGCAACCATATGTGTCATTATTTGTTCCATCGTTCATTTAGTTTCTCTTAAAATAAAAAGAAAGGGGGGATGGGCGGGGGGGGGGCTTGAAAAACTTTCACAATCAGTAAATTTGAAACAAAGCCAAACTTTCCTGGCTGCTTATTTCAGAGCCAGAGACTTCCTTAAAGGACATTAGGGTAATTAGTCATGCGTTACCATCTGGCAGAGGAGAGGGAAAAAAAAAAAAGGAAAATACAGGTGCATATCAAGACCTCCTGTCCAGTTTCTTAAAAGAAAAATCTTGCAGGTTAATCTTCATAGCAAATGCATGATCCAAGGATTATTTAGCAATGAAACTGTTTGCGTTTTAAATTCTTGTGCCGTACGCCGCACACTGCTAACAGCGGTGCTGTGGGATTTGGCCCTCGTCTTATACGTATCTTCTTAAGGGTCGTGATGCGGCGGTGCTTTACCCTGTCCGGCTTTTTCACTTTCTCATACGTCGTGCACTCTTTATAGCATAGAACAGCAGATTTTTTTCCCCCTCGAGTGACGAAGAACAAGAGGAGAGAAAGAGAAAGAGAGAGAGAGAGAGAGAGAGAGAGAGAGATCAATGTTGCTGGAAAGTCAACTTGTTAAAGAAAAGTTTCCGTCAAGCTGTCTTGCTTCTGAACGCCAAGGCATATAACCTCCTCCATTCTTTATCTCGTCGGCCGTGACCTTCTTTCAGCTCTGCGACCTCCTCGTTCCTCGTCCTCATGCAGGCTGACAGGACGGTGATGGAGTCAGCAATAATGCAGAGGATGGATACGGAGTCAGGGTCGAGACAGCAGGGTGGGGGGGGGGGGGGTCTGCGCATGCGTCTGCGCACATCTGGAGCTCGGAGAGATACCGGGAGCGATTCGTTACTCGGAATGTGGACTCGGGTAAGCGTTATGGATGGACTATGATCTTCTTTCGTTCTGAAGTGCCGGAGATCTACGACACTCGTCTTCACACAGTCTCTTTATATGCTTTTTTGTTTTTGGTACATTTTTCTGGCCTTGAAATAAGCTCCACCCACCCTTTAACTAGAACCACACCCCTTGTCTTTTTCATTAAAAGGCATCCAACAAGAAGGTTTTCAAAGCAACACCCAATTAGCGATCTTATTATACTTTACTCCAAATCTGGTTGATCAGAACGAATTTCCAGCTGTTTGCCAATTTAGAAGTTGACATGAAGTGAACTTCTCAAGTTTCTTTATTAGGGCCCAAGCACTATAGGGTGTGCAGGACCCTCTTGTTTTCCTAAGGATTTTTAAATATTTTTTTTCACCCTTTTGGACTTTTTGGGGGTTTTAACTTTCCTCGAAAACTCATGAAAATTAGCAGTTTGGAATCTGCTGCCATTAGGATGTCTGAGAGTCGTGCGGCCTGGGGCTCCCAGGGGCCCCCACACGAGATTTTGTTGGATAGCTCATACACACTTTCATGTAGGCACACGAAACTCAGAACACATTTAGAGCTCATTGAGTCGAACTACTTTCGCACTACATGTCCTGGGCTCAACTCAACAGGTGGCCGGTTATTTTGGGCCACTCGCAAAAACGCACCCGACGGATTTTGATATACTCCTCCTAGGACATTCATACGATCGTCACCAGACCGGGCCGATGTGATGCAAAATTGCGGAGGGATTTTTGATATCTCAAACGGGTCAGCCGTGACGATGTCTTAAACTTACGCTGAAAAATGATTCTTAACTTTCTGTGTGGACTTGTTGAGTGACATTATATTAAGTGACACATTCAGTGACATCATAGTGAGATGCTTAATTTATACATACACATCACAACACTCAGACACAAACATCTCTCTCACACACACACACTCGTACATCACACACCTCTCATGATGCACACACGCACAAACACTTATATCACAATGTTAACACTCTCACACTCACACAGACGCGTACACGCACGTATACACAAACACACTCATGTACAGTATATCACACATTTCTGTCTCACACGCCGGCACGCAGAAACACACCCCCACACACACATCACACACATACTGTAACTAATATTAACACACAGACTCACACACACAAACATACACAAACACATTTACTCGTCACACACAGACTGACACATCCACATGTCTCTCACACACACACACACACACACACACACACACACACACACACACACACACACACACACACACACCAACGCACTCAAAAAATATTTAGGGCCCAAACTGACATTAGCCCTGTATAATGTGTGACTTGTGCAAGCTGTACGGTGCAACCGGGTGGCTTTGGCTTTTTCGAGGTCTTAACCCACTCGAATAACACACAGGTTGTGCGATGCCCCCCCGGGGTGGCGATGGCACAGGGTGCTTGGGCCCCGTCATCGTTGCTTGCAACTATATTTATACATTTTTATCGCTGCTATAGCAACAACATGGATGGAGACGTTGAATACAGTATAAGCCTTCTAACAGACAGAGCTGCTGTAGAGGGATTATTTCCCCGGAGTGTTTAACGTACATTTTCTATCCACACAAGGACACGTTGCGGAGCCTGACGATGCCATGAAATCTTTAGTGCTCTTTAAACATCAACAGCACACGCGTATTAACGTTAAGGGTCCTTCAGCCTGAATTTCCTTCGGTCAGGAGGATAAAAACACGACTAGACTTCCTCATCGACATGTCTCCATTCAGGAAAGCGATCTCGAAGCGTTAACGTACGCGTGCAGCAAAGAAAACAAAGAGCGACGCAAGCAATCCTAATATCTGGGAAATGACAGGAAGCGAGGAAGCGCTCAGGCACCGATCCTCGTTCATTCCTGGAGTTACAGGATACACGGTTCTACCGCGGCCAAATCTGGAACCGGGGAGTGGGGGGGAATTCTCACGGGCGCGTGGCGAGCCAAAAGGCTCCCAGCGTCGGAAACGGGATCGGCGCTGGCATTCGGAGTGGGAATTCCGCTTGGCAGGCGGTTAAGGACGGAGGACAGGAATAGGGAAAGTATGCGCGGGGAGAAGGTTCACTTCTCTATTTAGCTCGTCTGCTTTGCCTGTCAGACAATGAGAGAGTGTTGTCTGGATTCCACAGAACAGGATGACTCACTTGCCCACACACACACACACTCCGCACCTGTGAGTCAGAGATGTTAATAATCTCATTAGTTGTCTGTCTGCACTGTTTTGAGGTGTTACTGAAACATCTTTTTTATTTTCCTCAAAAACAGACAAGAAACCGGGAGAGTGGGGGGAAAAAAAAAGTCTATGCCAGGAAATCAGGACATGAATTCATGACGTGACTCTTTTTTTTTTTAATATGTTTTTTTTTACATGAGTAATAGTTTAAACAGGGTTGAATCATGCTTGTTAGGTGTCGTGCTCTGTTTTTGAGTTTATCCAGTTCTCTGACTGTATCACACGTCCGTGGTTGTGTTTATCTGTCAGAAACATTTGGCCGTGAAATGTTGCGCAGCCATTAGCGAGAAGCTAAAAAAAAATTTTTTTTTATAACAATGTTGACTTATACTTTTAATATATAGATTTCTTGTCTCCTTTTCATTTACATCAAAGGATGGAGACTTGTTGGACAAATTGGGGACAAGTTTGCCCTAAAGCTCCGGAGTGAATTCTACACATGGAGTCGATCCCACACACCGAAAAAAATAAATAAAACTAATAATAATTTGCATTACTTGCCTTTTTTTTTTTTTTTTTTTGCATTTATTAGTGTAAATCTGTGTATTTATCATACAAGTCCATGTTGTTACCATAGAAATGATAACATACAACAAAGACATGTGAGACACCTAAAACTACTGCCAGAGATCAGAATCGTTAAACAGATTCACAGACCTGTTATACTTGAGAGATGTTTCCCTGGAACTCTACTTGAGGAATGAGAGACCTCGAGAACATTAGAGTGAAAGGTGAAGATGAAGGTTGAGGGAAAGGGACGACGACTTCATTCCTTATTTCACAGATTAAAGATCACATGTCCTTCCTTACTTTCGTTCTACATAACAGTCACTATAATACAAAGCACCTTTCTTCTTGTTGGTATTCTCAATTGTGTGTGTGTGTGTGTGTGTGTGTGTGTGTGTGTGTATTGGTTGGAGTATTGGATGCAAGAGTACTCTGACAATATACTGTAAGTTCAGACGGCGTGGGAAGCTTCAGCGGAGTTGACAGATACTCTGACGTGTCCCTCTCCTGAACCTGCCTGTCGCTCCGAGAGAAGAGACACCGGACGGGAAAAAGTGATGGAGTGATAACGAAGGCGAAGGACGAACGTCAGGATCCAAATAAGGCTTTGCATCCTGGTTACAGAAGAGCGACTGGTGTGAAAGTCTGCACAGGTCGCCAGGCTTTGAGGCTTTTTGATTAATAAGAGTGAATCCAAAGTTCAGGGTCCAAGAGGGAATTTAATTACACATTCATTCATCAATTAAAATAATAATAATAATAATAATATTTTATATAATATAAATAATAAAAAATAATATTATTATTAATAACAACAAAAACAACATTTAGCTCTAAATTGCATATCTTTTTTTTTTTTTTTTTCACAAAATGATGACCAGAATTTTTTTCTCTAAAATGTTTTTAGCATTTAGGTTATTATTATTATTATTATAATTATCATCATCATTTATTAAATATAAAATGACTTTTTATTTTCACTTTTTTTTTGTTTGTTTTTAGTAAAACTTGCTCCAAAAAAAATTCATTTTGGATGAAAAGGGCTTTTAAGTAATTTTATTTTACAACTTACTGACAAAAATGATACTGTATATATATATATATATATATATTTTTTTTTTTTTTACTTTTTTTTTTTTTTTTACTTAATTGGTTATGTCTGATATAAAAATAATAATGTTTGTATGGAAAAACATGATGGAGGGATAAAGCTGAAAGACAAACATCTGGATCCAAATAAGGTTTCACAAAAAAATTAAAAGTAGGATTATAGGGAAAAAAGAAAATAGTGCCTGAAAGTGTTTTCTTTAAACAGTGTTTCTATCATTTATACAATAATTTCTTTACACTTTGATCTAACAATACTCTTAATATTTGTTTGATTATTATTATTATTATTATTATTATTAACAATCAGTTTTCAGGTCTCCTATAAAAGCTACTTTAGAAAAGCAAAAAGTTTATAATAATTTGGAATCATTTTACAAATTATTTTACTGACAAAACTTTAATCTGCTGCTTATGATTTTTTTTCTGAATTGCTTCAAGATGACTTACTCAAAAATAAACAAACAAATAAAATAAAGTTTACTAATGGGACGTCAAATTACTATTTTTTCATTAGCAAAAGCTTGTCTCATGTGCCGTCATCACGTCATCACGGTCCTACGGTCCAACAGACACGTCTTTTTCATTAATCAGTAAAAGTGGCACAAGAGACGAGATGAACGTCCTGATCTAATTCCATCACACACATCATAAATTGTGTGATTTCTAATTTTATTTCTTATCACACCATCACGAGTGTCTACAGTTCACTAGCGCAGTAATTACACACACTTTCAACTCCATCATCAATTTATTTTACTTTACAGCTCCAGCAGTGCCAGACAGTGGAGTGTCTCATTTATGTCTGTGTGTGTGTGTGTGTGTGTGTGTGTGTGTGTGTTACTCACTGGCCACCCCCGAGGCCAGGCCGTACAGCAGACCTCCTCCGTCTGCCTGGGACTGGAAGACGTGTGCTGAAGGTGGAGGACATTTCTCCTGCCGTACGAAGTTATACAGCAACGTCTTCACCAAGCGACTCGTCAGAGACAGACTACAGAGAGAGCAAAGACAAAACAGGAGCAGGGATTATTTAACATGTCACGTCAACAGCGACGATGTGAAACCTTATGTGTTTTTTTTTGTGTGTGTGTGTGTTTTTTTTTTTTAAAGTATCACATACAACAAATCAATAGATCAAGACAAAAGTATATTATGACATACGACCTCTCACACAAATACAACAACAATCGAGTCCATCATAAAGAAGGAATCAGAGATCATTAATTGATTAACTTCTGGAAACAGAAAAAAAAAACTTGTCAGGCTGCACAAAGTGTTGCCAGATTGGGTGGTTTTCTGGCACCAGGGTTACTTTTAATCATCATTGGCTAAAAAAACAAACAAACAAAAAAAAATGTATCCCAGAGTGGGTGAAGTTTCAGCTCTGCCTAGCCGTGTTTTTACATGTAACCTCCGGTGAGAGCAGAGCAAGTGAGCGCACTAGAGTGTGAGTGGCTAAACTGCGGTCTGTTATATCATATTATCATATATCATATTATTCAGTTGTCTTCCATAACAAGTGGCAGTTAATCAATAATTATTTTATTATTGATCGTTGATGTGTTCAACTATCGGTTCAGAAAAACCGCCTCCTATAAAGAAGTCAAACCCGCACGGAGCTGACGATGCTTCCCAAATGTCACGCCTTCTTTCTAAGCATAATCACTGCACTCGAACGCGTAAAGAGTGTTAGCGCAGCTTCAGGACTCTGAAGCTGCCATTTACGATGATCTTCACGCCTCGATAAACTTCAAGGACGTCATGAAAGAGGGACAAAGAAGAAGAAGAAGAAGAAAAAAAAGAAAAAAAAAAACTTCCCAAGTATCTGTCTAAAAACGTGGGAGAAACAAAAACAGGCTGCAGAGACTTGGAATCGTAGAAGCGCTTCTCAAAAGCGTACGTGTTAATAAGTGTGTGTTGGTGTAACAGACTTTCCCGTGTGCCCTGGCTCACCTCCCAGCTATAACTCAACATGGAAAACAAAGCGACTAGAAAAATAAAGTCAACCCGACACGGACCATTACACCACATCAAAACACTCGAGTCACGCTGACTACACGGCGCTCACAGTTACACAACGCGCGATAGCCGAGCCAAGCTGCTAGGTCTTGATGTTCCCGCTGTAAAATCTCCTGTCCTCTCCTGCCCCGAGTCTCACGTTAAACCTGATCAGACCCTGTTTCGCGGGCCACCGGAGTAGAACCGGCTTGCCGGTGAGAGACGGGAGCTCGGATCTTTGGCGGGCTGCTTTTCCCTCGAAACGTGGGAACGATTCTGAGAAAGCCGTGTCTGTCCTGACGCGGGGATGGAAAAGACAGGGAGCTCTGGCGCACAAACTGGTATGGTGCCAGCGGTTCGAGTTTCACCTTCATAAATAAAAAGGTCGGTGTAGCAGGATTGGACACACTGGCTGGTTAGGAATTTCGAAAGAGTAAGAACGGTATCAGAATTACACTCTAATGACAGAAGGACATGTTTTTAAGCTCTCGCCGAGATCCGATTTGATCTACGCGGCCGCGGCGATCGCCTTAAGTAACTCGAAGAGCTGAAGGGCTGAAGCCATGCCACCTTTGGACGCTTTAGTAAAATGTCACGTTGTGAGTGGGGCTGAAGCGCGTGATTGCTGTAATGCGGTACCACCGATGCCCCTGTACTGCACCTAAAACCGAGCCAAGCGGAGCAGCCCGGCCAAATAACTGCTCCACTTTGCTGACTGAGCTCAGAGAGGTGAACTTCAAGGCCGAGATGATGATGCTAATGAGACCCGTGGATGAACCTAAGGAGTGGAACAGCTGCTGAATTAATGAGGCTGCTAATTTCCATTCTGAACGGCAGGATGCTGTCAATGCCCGTCTGCCTCCGACAGTAAGGAGGGATCGGAAATGAGACGATGTGGCTTCGATGGTGCGAGACACAAAGGCCACGGCAAGGTTATATCCCACGCGAAAGTAAACTTGCTGAACAGGGAAAAAGTAGACGTACTGGACGGTGTTTACGACTGATCAGCTTTCGCGCGTCGGTTGTATAAGATGGAGCGAAAGATTAATAGATTTAACAGAGTGCATTCTGTATTCTGATTGGTTAAAAAGTGGTCAGTACGTTTTATTCTCAAGTCAATTTAAAGTTACTTACTTTGGTACTTTTTCTCTAGTATAAATGCAAACGGCATTTGATTTCTCTTTTATTTATTTATTTTTTTCACTGAAACGCTTAGCGAGGTGCATTCGGCTGAGTCCGCATACTCACCATCGCCCCCTGGTGAGGCACCGATAGACACGGCCTTCCCTCAGAATGTCCTTGTGGAACAGCTGATAGGACAAAAGGACCACCAGGGTGGTCACCGCCTCGAACAGGATGTTGTAAGTGATGTCCCTGGAAAAAGAAAAAGAAAAAAACAAAACAAAAAGAGGTCTGAAAAACTCTGCAGGTTGCCAGATATCACATACATCACAAACACTCAGGTGCTATTAAAACAAAGCCCTGAGCTACGATACGGTTCGGAGTTAATTAGCTACGCCTCTATTACAATACGGCGTGGCTGATAAATGAAGTGAAGAAGGGATGGAACGAGGTGGGGTTGGGGGAAACGACACCATTTAGGCAAAACCGGAAAACGCGGCGTTAATGTGCGCTAGCCGGCAGAGTTCATTCACATAAGTCTTGTCGAGCATAATTCATCATTCGGCCGTTTAGTCACTGAGGCCTGTAGGTTATTGTGCTGGTGATGGAGCGAACCCGCTGACCCCTGCAGCGCTCTCGCTCATTGTTCACCGCTTCCTTCCCGAGGTCGCTCCGGCTTCACTTCCACTTGGTACAAACACCTTTTACTTTCGTATATATGCGCATACACACACACACACACACACACACACACACACACACACACATAGAGGACTGCTTCTATTGTTAGCAGTTTACACAGAAATGCCAGTTTATACGAGCTCACCAGCTATGCATTATGTACGGATTTAAAAAAAAAAAAAAAAAAGAAATCAATGACTAAACATCCTTTAAAAGAAAAAATTTTTTTGACCTTGTTTATATTACTGAGAAACCTTTCCCTTGAAAAGCTTTTCCTCCGACACTTAAGACTCCTTCCATAAACGCTAAATAACGATCTCCTCACAAAACAAAAAAAAAACAATCTCCTCACACAACAACCGATTTATCGGCTGTACGTCAGTATCAGCGACATGGAGTTGGACAGGGTTCCAAATGAGCGCAGGGCGGATACACACACACACACCGTCACACACACATTCACAAACCGTAGGCAGTTTGGGGGGACGCCAATTACCCTAATCTGCATGTCTTTGGACTGTGGGAGGAAACCAGAGTCCCTGGAGGAAACCCACCGAGCACGGGGAGAACATGCAAACTCCATGCACGCAGAGGTGGGAATCGAGCCTGGTCGGGAATCGAACCCGGACCCTGGAGGTGCAAGGCGACCACTTAACATTTAATTACAATTAATTTTTATTTTGGGAAAAAAAAAAAATAATAATTTTCTTGGGCTACATAAGGACTGAAAAATTGAGTGTGCAGGCAAGAAAAAAAAAGAAAATTTATTTTGAAACAGCTACTTTTCATAGGAACAATCTGTCTTGTGAGAAACTGTATAGTCATGTATGTATAGTCACACTATATATAATAATATATAGTAATGCTATATGTTTGTTTGCTTGTATTTGGATTTATTGCCATATCAGCTTCTCAGGCTATTTCATGGCAAGATTCACATCAAACATTAAGCTGATTTATTATGTTATAGTTTAAGTGATTAAGAGAGTAGTGGGGAAAGTAAAAAGGATATAATAATAATGCATCACATTATAGCATGGTCTTGGTCAGAAGAACAAGATTTTACATTTGGTTCTTTAGGTGCACTTTAGACAGAAATTTGTCTGGTTTTGTCTGGCAGAATATGTTTTTTAAATCTTGTTTAATGCTATATGTAATGTATGTAGTAAGGTATAGTATTTCTATATATAGTAATGTATCTAGTAATGTAGAGAAATATATAATGTAAATAATGTATAGCAATGCTATATATAGTAATGTACTGCATATAGTAATGTATAATAATGCTATATAGTAATGTATATAATAATACAATATACTGTATAGTACTGCACATATTAATGTACATTAAACTATATATGGAAAGGTATATATTAATACTAAATACAGAAATGTATAAAGTCATTTATAGAAATGCTGTATATAGTAATGTATAATAATGCTACATAGTAATGTATACTGTAATGTATAATAATGCTATATATAGTAATGTATGTAGTAATATATAGTAATACTGTTATGGCAATGAATTTGTCCAACGATAACGAGATTGAAGCCTTAAAGGGGTTGGTTCAGGTTTCCCCCCATCCCCGCCCCCCAAGTCTGTTTCAAATCAAAAGTAAGCTGTACATACTGTAAGTACACGCCTATAGGTGTTTATGAATTATGAATACCAATTCAGTGAACTTTGTCACCCAGAACACGAGTACAGTGTAAGAAATTGGCGCCAAAATTTCCACAACTCTCATTCCGAGCAAAAATGTTCATTCCAAAGTTCAGTTGAGACTCATATGGACTTCCTGCCGTCCTGCTGAGCTAAACTGATTCATTATCTTTCAAAGTTATGGTGTATTTGGTACGAATTTAACCCTCTGCTTTCCTCAGAACCAGCCATGCTCCACTGGTTCCGGTTAACATACAGTACACTGACACTTTTTTTTTTTTTTTATCACATGACACAAGAAACAGAGCTTAAAAAAAATAGCACTTTAAAGTTCAGCACATGAACAGCGACGCTCATAATGTCCTAATGACTTTACAGACAGCCGGTGGACTCGATCGACTCGGTGGATGCGATGTATTTTTATCCCAGACGCAGCGGATTTTTCTCTCTCTCTCTCTCCTTTTCCAACAGCATTTTTGTAAAACTGTTAAAAACCGCTGTGCAATTCCACATTCATCCTGCCTGCTTATTGGCACGGGCGTTCGTTTAATTACGTTAATTGGCAGTTAGCGCCAAGTTTAAGGAGGCAAATGAAGCACTTAATGATTTTGTGGGAGTCGTTTAATTATGATTGAGTCAGCTGTAATGTCCTCACCAGGGCCTGCTGACACACACACAAACACACAGCTTCGCTTTTACAGTGTAAACTATTTACTGTTAATGTAACTACGACTGCCAGGTTTTTCCCAAACACAGACAGAGAGAGAGAGAGAGAGAGAGAGAGAGAGTCTTTAAAGAAAACGAAGGAAATGATGAATGTGGCTCGGTCCAAGAGGAAAAACTGAAGACACAGCGAGATCATTCAAAGCCTAGGAGAGGCATTCGGTTTTATTTCTGTGGGCTTTTTTTTTTTCCCCCCAGACGAAGTGCTAGACAGAGCAATTTTTGGGCTGACGATGCTCTTACGAGTTCTAGCGGGTATCTAGCTGACTAGCTTTAAGACGAAATACGTTTATAGTTATCGGTAGTGCGTCCGAAATCGAGGAGGACATCTGTTCTATGGATGTCCCACGACTGTGTGGGAGGGGCATCCTTTCCATCGCCTGTCCATAACAAGGACACCAGCCAATCGTAGGCATCTCTGAGTGCACGGGTAAGGAAGAGGCCCGCTAGCACTTTCGCTCGACTGTGGTCGCTGGTTTTGTAACAGCAGAGCGCAAGCTGATGTGATTACAAAAGAACAAAATTTTTAATTTAAACTTCACTTCCCACTCAGTGTGTGACCTGATTGTTCAAGAATTAGCAGAAAAGAAGGAAAAAAGAAAAAAAAGACGTTTTTAAAAAAACATTTTTAAAATGGCTGCACTCTGCCCCCTTGTGGCCACTCCTCATATACACGTAAACATGTTCTGGTGGTTGGGGCGGGGGAGGGGGGGAAACAGTGAAAGAATAGTCTCTCCTTTATAAACACGCACTCGTATGTTGTTGTTCTGGTCCGGATTAATACAATCCCCCTCGCTGCCGTCCACAGAACGAGCGGAAGATGCGTAACAGCCTGCGCCAGGACGAAAAAGTGTCTTGCGCTCGGAACATTTAGGACCTTTGAACGCGGCCCAAGATTCTTTGGTTTAAGCACGTAGCTAGGAAATCGTCGAAACGTCAACAAAGCCGGGGGAGAAAATAATAACATTCTGAGCGCTTTAACAATGGAGCGGCTCGGTGTAGCGGAGCGCCGTGCGCGGGAGCCAGAGTAAATAAAGGACATTCCGCTCGTCTCTGCCTGGACTGGGCAATAAAAAAAAAATAGGAATGTGTTTCATTTCTGAAGGTTTTTCTTCCTCTTTCCCAAATCCTCTCTATTAATCCTCCTCTTTATATACAGTATTTAATAAAAACACTGCAGAGGAGCCGACAGCATCTTTAAATAACACTCCGTCTCACGCCACCACACGGGTACGGCTTACTGACAAACCTGCTCTGTGAGGACAACGCGAGACTCGCTGCTCTGTTATAGAGGGGAATATAATCCACAGACAGACACGAGAGAGACACAGAGGAATAAAGCAAAGAAACAGAAAGAGAGACACATACAGAAAGAAACACAAGTAAAGAAATATAAAAGGAGAGACACAGAAATAAAGAAACAAGCAAAAAGAGAGACATGCCTAGAAACAAAAAAAAAAGAGACACTAAAATAAAGAGACAAAATAAGAGAGGCACCTAAAAACAAAAGGAGCGATAGATGCTGAAACAAAAAAAGGATACCGAGAAATAAAAAGAAAGACACATGCAGAAACAAAAGGAGAGACACAGAAATTAAGAGACAAACAAAAAGAGAGACACTAAAATAAATAGACCAACAAAAAGAGAGAGGCGCTTGAAAACAAAAAGAAAGACAGAAAGAGAAAAC
>JAQMYJ010000011.1:24103334-24115456 GCA_030014305.1 Clarias laeviceps | reverse complement strand
CACACACACACACTATATATACACACACACACACTATATATATATACACACACACACTAATATATATATATATATATATATATATATATACACACACACACACACACACATATATATATATACATACATATATATACATACACACACATACACCATAAAATACTTTAACTACGGTATTCTCCAGAGGATCCTTATACATCGTAGATGTTCCAGAATATCCATAAAGCGCCATGCACAAGTTTGAGAAATCCCTGGTTACAATTTCTGTTAATGTGGATAATTTGGTCAGTAGATGAAAAAAAAAAAAGAAGGTTTTACTGTAACACAGACCACATTGGCAAGTATAACACCTTGTTAACTCTTTTTTTTTTTTTTTTAGTCAGCTACAGACTTTTAGTTGATATTTAAGGAATTTTTGCTAAACACAAGACGTCAGTCTATCCAAAGATATTCAATGATGTTCATGCCAAGAACTTTGAGGTCAGACATTATAAATTCTGACATCATTTTCAGATCATGATCCTTTCATAGAAGCCACCATCATGACTGAGTGGCGATCCATTAACAGCTGGAGATGCTCTTTTAATGTCTCATTGTAGCCAAAAAGCTCCATTTTAACTTCATCTAGTCCACTCTTGTTTCCAATGCGCATCAGGCTTGTTTAGATGTTCATTTGCAAACTTCAAGGGAAGATTTCCTTGACCTTCTCTTTCATGAAGGTCGTATTTGTGTAGATGTCACTGCACCACACAGAACAGCGCATCACCACTTCGCAGTCTCCTAAATATTCCTAAAAGTCTGCTGCAGTCAAATGAGCTTCTTTCTCTCAATGGTTTCTTGATCTGCGAGACCTCAAATTGTCTCCTACTGTTCCTGTTAAATGTAATTTCTAAACTGACATGATAAATTGAAGAAATGGCAGAAAACACTTTGCAGCGACCTGCTTCGTGGGCATGAATGAGTTAAATTTTCTGGATGCCAAGCTTAGAGGAGCCTGTGGTGTTTATAAAGCTTTGAAATTTATATCACCTGACCTTTTGAAATAATGATCGCAAACATGTCACTGTGCTAATAATCGTAAAAAGGTTGAAAATCTAAAATATTTGTACAAACTCAAAATTGTACAAAACTAATAAGCTAATCCTGCTTAAAATGTTAAAAAGAGTATTTCGTATTTTATCCTTTTAACCGTTTGGAGATTAATGTTCTTAGACACTATACTGTATATTAATGTATATTAGACACTATACTGTATATTCCCTGGAGTATCCATATTAAAAAATAAAAATAAATAAAAAAAATCACATATTCTCCATATAGATGACATACATTTACGCTCCTGAATATCCATATCTATATCCATATACAGGACGTATACTCCCATAAAGAAGAAAAAAAAAACAAAAAAAAAACATCTTTATTCTGTTAAAGTATATATAAAAACAGATATGCACTCCTCACTATCCTGATCTATAGCCATACAAAAGACACAGCCTCGAAAATATCCATATAGAGCAAATGTGCTCCTTAAATATTTTTTAAAAATCATTTAATGTTAATTAAGGCTCACATGTGTCATTTACCCAGTTGTACATAAATGATATCCTTACCGTGAACCATACAGTATTTTTACTTTTCTCTTATTCTTTTTTTTTCATTCATATAAACCGTGTAAACATGGAATGCAATTACAATTTAGTCGTCATCATAGTAAATTTTTAATAATATCTATACATTATAAGTGATCCTGCTTATAACTACATACAAAGATATACTCTTGAATATCAAAATTTAAACCCACACTGTAAGTACAGTACATCCTCCTGAATATTCAAATCCTTATCCTGCAAGATCAGCTTTGGTGAAATTAATCTACTGCCAAACACATGCACACCCACAAAGAACACAACACAGAATCAACACGCTGTATTAATATAGAAACGCATTTGGCATCCTGTATACTCGTCTTTACGTAAATAAACTGTTTAAAAATTTTAATGTCATCTTAATGTCTTTTCTTGTATATATAGTAGGTTATAGGGGATTTAAAAAATATCAAAAACACCCCATCGCATAAAGTTTCCAGAGAGTCTGGATAAGAACAGATATGACGATACTTTGAAGAATGACTGCTTTTCGAACAAGTACAGTATTCGTTTCCTAATTTAGCGAACAATAGTCAGTTGATTTATCTTTTTCTGGACATGTGCTAACACTGTGTGGCTTGTGTTTAATGAGTTTGACAGACTGTAGAAAAAAAAAAAAAAACAGCCAGATTAGACAATGAAACACACAAAGTGTACAAATTGTGTAATCCAAATACACACGCTGTAGGTTTTCAGCACTGATAGCTTTGCTCTCAACACTATTTTAGTTAACTATCTAGATTTAGTGGGCCTGGAATGTGGAGGGACTTAAAATGACATAAAGCAACTCAAATTACGAAATGTTTTCTTGCAAGTCTGCAAAAACGTTTTACTCCCACACAGGGAGGGTGAAATTCCGAACTCTTACATGCCGAGGCTCAAAAGTCTCCATTTGAATACTGTTTTGGGGTTTCCGACAAAAAAAAAAGTGTTTCAGACCACATCCCTTACATTCATGTAGTGTTTATTATTATTATTATTATTATTATTATTTAATGTTAATTAAGGTTCACTTCTGTCATTTACATAGTTGTACCATAAATAAAACTTACCGTGAAACATATTTTTACTTTTCTTTTTTTATTAATTAATTTTTTTATAAATAGAACGCAGTTTAATATATAGAGTGCATTCATTTATAAAGTAAATTATTATGTACTTAAAAAGACACTTAGGAAATTTTCTAGTAAGTCATCACCATTGTAAAAAAAAAATTGAATAATGATTTGAATAAATTACTTTTTATTTGTTTGTTGACTTTATGTAAGCTTGTATTCTGATGTACCTTTATTAGCAGCGCTGATAATTAGTAGCAGCGGCAGCAGCACCACACCCAACCAAGGAAATGCGTACAAACCCCCCCCCCCCCCCACACACACACATACAAAACAGGTTAAGCTGTTAAGTCCTAAAAATAACCATGCACAAATATCTGTTTTCTGAGACCGTGAATGTGATATGATCTGCAGGTTACTTCACTTTTATGCAAATTCGGACAATATCTAACAGAGCCGTGAACCACAGGAAGTCTATGCACTCAAAGCACTAATGTTTATTACTGTCTAATTTGTCTCAAGCATGTTCTGATGCATTAGAAACTACTAAAAGCGTTTAATAAACATTGAAATGCTGTGCAACATGTGCCTTTTGTCACGTCAATGCAGAATTTATTTTCCATGCCGATTTTCTCCTCCATACTCCAGTCTCTTAGGTGTCAGTAACGCACTAACCTTTCATAAACTCAAAATAAAAAGCAGAGATGTAATCATGCGAAAGGAGAGTATTTCGCAAAGACTTTACAGAAGACGCATTTTCTGAAAAAGTTCCGCATGAATTCACAGATTTCAGACCTTTTACCACATGCAAGTTTGCATAAATAATTTTTACAGTCGACTTAATGAATAAAATCAACCAAAATAAAAAAAGATCAATTAAATTGCATTAGTGAGTAAAATCGCAGCGCTCTAATAAAATGAAAGAAATGAGTGGCAGCACAGCACACAGAATATTGAGAAACAGTTTTTACATCACAGATAAAAATAAAATAAAATGCTGATTTGCACAAGACTGTAAATCTTCATGACAAACTAAAAAAAAATTTTTTTTCTTTCATCTAACCACAAACGTACAGTATACAAATAGTGACAGGAACCAGATCAGGTATTATATCAACACAATCTGCATAAATCTCTGGATTGCTTGAGTGATCAGGCTTTACAGAATATAACAGATATAAGAGATATGTTTTAATCACTCAGACAACCAGGTACAGTAACAGTCCGGATGATCCACTTTTAGAGAAAGGTATGTAATGCAAGCTAACAATGCTGATGAAGATAAAACACTGGAGCTTTTTTCTGTGCTTAAAATGTTAGAATTTGGCTTTCAAGCAGTTGAAAGTGATGGTGTCTAAGGCACGTTTGAACCCAAATGTACAGACACAAAGTTTTTTTTTATAAAAAAAATTAACTTTGAAGCATGTGTGTAATCAAAGAGCATGTTCGTTCAAGCGCAATATGTTTTTGTTAAACATCCACAACAATATTCTAATGAATTAAAACAATAATTAAAAATCCTCAGATGTCAAAGTGAACTTTCTCATTCTCTTCGTTCCGCCCGACTCGTTCTGCTTGATGGTGTACATTTCAAAACCTTGCAACTTGCAAAACTTCAAGAAGCATGCAACGCAAGTCAGAAACACATTCTTATTTAAAGGCCATGTGCCAGGTTGTGCGCTTAACATTCTTCAACTTTGCGTTTGTGCAAGCAATAATTGTCGAGATGAAAATGACTAGTAATAACAGGAGGGTGTTTCAGATTCCGATATACAACACACCGATATCATCACTTTTATCCACTCATACACCTGCAATACTCAGTATATCTTTATGCTAATAAAAGATGTTTAAACTGCACAACTTTTCAGCAGGATAAAAATTGATGCGTTGGATGTTTGAGCAAAGTGTCCAAATGAAGAGGTGAGAGAAGTGAAGAGACTAAAGCGCTGCTGCATCACATGAGGACTTAATCCCAGTGCACCATGGTTAGGAGAATGGCATTATGAACAACGTTTAACCAAAGTGAATATAGATTATCATGTTAATAATATTATCATCATGTTAATATCCAAACTTAACATTCACATTGTCAGGGAGAAGTTTTTCCCTTTAAGATATATTATGCATATTGCAGCTGAACAGTCAATCGTGCAAAAAATCTAAATCGCAACATGGATCTGTGCAATTATTTCATTTTAAAAAGGCTACAATTTATTACAGGTAATATGAGTTAATTTCATATCCGTACAGTTAAAATACGTTATATAAAAGTTAATATACGCACAGTTGGGAATTCATATAGAGTTTGTCATAATGTCTTTTTTTTTTTTTTTCTTCAGGTGCTAAATTAATATTGGCAAACCCCCTCTTAAAAAGATATGTGCCCTTATTTGGTCGTGCCCTGGATAAGTATATTTGAATACAAAATGGTATCTAATAGTTAAATATTACATCTTAAATCAAAATCACAATATGTGTCAAAATAATTGCAATGTGATTTTTTTTTTTTTATATCTAATGATGCAGCCCTACTGTATATAAAATAAAAACTAATTAGAAGCTGGCATTTCAGTTAGCATGCCAGTAAGTACTGTAGATATTGACCTTTACTTCAACTCAGTGAAAAGAGAAGTTGTTTTGCTTCTCCCTGCTATAAGTTCCACATAAACTAATAATTAAAAAAATGTTTTCCACCTGTTGTTTATGTTACTTTGTTTTACTTGGGAGCTCGTATTGATAACTCAGGCTGTGCTGTTATAAACCCATCACAGTGATACACCATCACCCCTCAATTCCTCCTGATCTGGGGGAGAGAAAAAAAAAAAAAAAAAAAAAAGGTTGTCAAGGCTGCCCAGCTGACCTTAACCCATAATTGAGACTCACAGCCTAAGGTCAGTGGAGTGAGCCAATCTGTTTCACAGACCCACCTGGAGTAGTGGTTTGAAAATGGGTCGGGAGAGAAAAAGACACAGGGGGGAAGGGAGAGAATGAAACAAGTCTCCTACGCTGAAACTGAAACCCACAAGGGGGTAAACAGGTATAAAGCTCCATTCTGATGTGCCATCTCAATGCTTCATCAAGCACAGACAGGTTTAACTGGCTCTCCTTCATGCCCTTTGTTGAAAAGGAAAAGTACTAGCAATCATCCCAACATTATATAATTAATTATAATTATTATTGTTATTATTGTTGTTATTGTAAATATTAAAAGCAGTGGCAGCAGATATAACAGCAGCTCTGACAGAAGTTCCAGCTTTAATTCAATTTACTTAAGTTAAGGGATTTAGGGAAGCTCATTTAGGGAAACTAAAAAGATAGAAAACTTTAGAATATAATACTGTATATTAAGAATTAAACCTTAAAGCTAACAATAAAACTATCAATCAAAGCAAAATTCTGAAGTCCTTTCACTTGATCTGGGCACTTAAAATAAACAAAATATAAATTAAATAATATAAATTAAATTAAATAATTCATTTATTCCAGGCACTGAAAACAAAGAATTAAACCCTAATCTGTGGAGTCTATATACAAGAAAGTTTTATGATATTACTATTTAATTTTTTTTTTTTTTACGTAACATTATTGTAGTAAATATGCTTAAGTTTAGGTTTACTGTTAGATATTTAAAAAGTAATACATTATTGCATATAAGCAAATATTAAATTATTTAAATTGCGTTGTTCAGGTAAATTAAGGCTGAAAATGTAAAAAAATAGATGAAAGAGTTGCTTTACACAGAAATGTAAACTAATTTTCCTTTCAAATAATATCTATTCACAGGAATAGATTTTTTTCCCAGAGATTATCCAGTTTCCTCCTCCATCACAAACCTTACTCAGCTCTTGTGTAAGAACCCCTGGACGCTCTTCGCTATTCACTCGATTGATGCAAAACTGCACACATTTGCTTCACAAGTCAACAAATTCAAATCGTGACGACTTGACCTGACGACTTGAATCTATTTGGATGTGATGGCCTCACCAAAAAAAAAAAAAAAAAAAAAAATTTTACTAAGCAAAAAAGACACGCAGGTCAGTGCGTTAAGTAGCACATTGTAGCAACACTTTCACTCCCCCCCCGCAGAGTGAACACACATGTCTCTGTTCAGACCCTGCTGAAGCATGTCTTGGGTAGGTAAATCTACTGCTGTATGGAAGTCAGGGATGCGCAAAAAAACAAGGACACGATACTGACAGCGCACGGGAGAAATGGGACGATGTCCTTCTCTGAGTTGTCAGAGCTGTAAGAACTGTACGGTTACTCTCTAAAAGAGGTCAGTGTAGATTCATTTTCCTGATATTACATCACTACAGTGCAAAAGAAAGAAAGAAGGAAGGAAAGAAAGAAAGCATGTGTAGGAAATGTGTAGGAAAAACACAAGTAAGAAAACGCACAAGCAAGAAAAGGCGAGAAAGAAACACAAATAAATAAATGAAAAAAAAAATTGTAGGGGAAAACAGAATGCAGGAAAGTTTAAAAAAAAAAAAAAAAAAAAAAGCCAGAAAGCAAGAAATGAGTTGAGAGTGAACATGAGCAGGAAAGAAGGGAAAAAGAAAGAAACAAAGAAAACGTGAATGATTATAAAGAAGAGACTAAAATGAAACAGAAAAGCAAGAACAAAGTAAGAAAGAAAGAAAGAGGTTAGAAGAAAAAAAATGTGAAAGAAGGCAAAAATGCAAACGAGCAAGCAGAAAAGAAAGAAAGAAAAACAAGGGAATAAAGGAAGAAGGCAAAATTTTAAAAAAAGAAAAAAATTTAAAGAAGGCAAAAAAAGCAAGAACCTAAGAAAGAAGAAAAGAAAAATTATACAAATGAAATTAAATACAAGGTGAAAAACAGACAAAAAAATATATACACTTGGGAAAATACCAATACTAAATAAATAAATAAATAAATAAAAATCATTAAAGTTAAATTTTAAATGTCCTCGAAAGAGAATACTAATGATTGATGCACACAGCGCTCAGGTGCGTAGTGTCAGTAGTGATTAGCGTGATGAGCGCATGAAGACCAGACACACTGAATCATGCCTCTGTGTCGCAGCTAAGTTCTGTTCTCATGACATTAATAATAAAAGGAATGCCTTCATACATCAGCGTCCATAACATTAAATCTCAGTGACGCAAGTCAGCGAGTTTCTGCTTCCTGCTGCTCACAAATCCAACTGAATAAAAGAAATCCCTCGCGCCATTAAAGAGCATCCAGGAACTAACAATAGTCACAAAAGAACCATGGTTACGCAACCCATGAGCAAACACACGTGCACTGAAGTTAATTCTCTATCCATCAAGCTGATGTATAAAAAACATTTGTTTAACATTCATTATGCTCTCGTCCAATTGCTGCACTTTTGATTTCCATAACTGTCACGGAAATATATTAGGATTGCGCCATGAGCTAATATTCAAATCTGCTCATATATGTACATGTTTTTATTAATTAACATGACCAGACATGAAACCATTGAAAACAAACACGGACATATGTGCCATATTTCTGGTGAATCTGATTTAGCAACCAAATGATCTCCTGTCGAGCAGAAACACGTCAACAGCGAGGCGGTGTTGAGCAAAGCAAACGCAACCTGACTAACAACACCTGAAGAACCACGTCACTCGGATTTAGACGACTTTTCTCCGGGAAGCTGCAAAAATATATAATATATAACACATATATAAACGTATTATTTTTTTTAAAACACTATTTCTTTATATTACAGGTACACAGACATACAAAAGTATCTTCTTGCATTTAGCAAACTGAACAAAATGTAACAATATAAATAAATGTAGTCATCCTTAAAACGTCATTTTAAGAGCTCTGATTCTTTAATAGGTTCAATTTTTCTTTTTGATACAATGCTAAATAAATATTTTAATAATGCTAACTGAAAATTTGATATTTCTACTGTCTACTGAGAATAATGCTACTTAGAAAACAACACAAAAACAGCCTCAAACACTACATAATTTTAAGATACAAATACATAAGTAAGGGATATAACATGACACTAATTGACGCAAAGTTCCTTGGACATTTTTTTACTAACCCATTTTTACTAACTAAACAGAAATCACACTTTTTACCAATTTACAGTTACATCTAAAGGTCAGACGTGGCCACAAAACAACTTCTCGCTTAAATTATAGCAGCTATAAACATCCTTCCTGGACCAAATTTTCTTTTTCTTTCTCTTGAAGCCATAACAGACGGAACAGTTTTACTCCAAATTGTTTAAAAAAAAGATTTTTTTAAATTTTTTTTACAAAAAGCACTGACACTGGAGACTCCTTCCACAACTACAACAACAGCTGTAGATATAAGAAAACTAATCAACACCTTTGAGAAATCAACAAGAATTTCAATGTATGAAAAACAAACATTTTTACCATTTTTTAAAATTTATTATTTGTGTTTATTGTCCATGTAGGACGATGGGTTAGACTTTACCCACATTCCAACAGAACTGTGCGACTGATTCAGACAGCATAATTAAAAATCACTGTCTTTCAGCTGGTCAAGGGGCGCCACAGCAGACCATCCGATCCGCACTCGGTCCAGGTTTAAACAGTTTAACTTGAAATAGCA
Organism: Clarias laeviceps; assembly: GCA_030014305.1. Taxonomy (NCBI): domain Eukaryota; kingdom Metazoa; phylum Chordata; class Actinopteri; order Siluriformes; family Clariidae; genus Clarias; species Clarias laeviceps. The sequence continues at coordinate 24,106,161 of JAQMYJ010000011.1, read as the reverse complement.
ATGTGTCTAAATAATTCACTTTTTTTTTTTTATCATCAAATTATTATTTTTTTTTTTTATCAAATCGCCCAGCCCTACGTTCAATTTAAGGTGACCCGCTGTCCCCATGAACCACTGACCAGGTTTGTTTTGACTCCCTGATCTTATTATACAGGTGAAACTGTGAAACCCTACACTGGCTTGTTTTGAGTTTATACACACACTAGACTTGTTTCGCTCACCTCTACTGTAAAGGTTATAGAGGGTGTCCGAAAACACAGCACATACACGTCTGACACACTGACCATGATATCTGAGGAATCGAGATCAGCGCTTAAAGCCTGGGAAAACCCTTTTACAAGTTCTAACAAGCCTAGTCTTGAATGTATACCACCCCCACTACCCTCCTGCGCCAACACGCACACAAAAAATAAATAAATTATAAGCCAATATGTGTTTTGAAAATAGATGAACACAACTGAATCTTAAAATATTCGCAGAGCATGTGGACTTTCAAGAAGTAACTATGAACAGTTTCTTGACTGCCGCCCACGTGTTTGTGTTTCTTCCTGCCTTCACGATCCACCATTAAAGATTAAAAGAGCCCGGGCAGGGCTGAAACTGGAGACGCGAGGGTGGGGCTCATAGATGGCCGCCTACCAGGCAGACTACTCAAGTTATTACACATCAAAAACATGACACAAAAGGGGTACAAATGGCCTGTTTTTTTGTTTGTTTGTTTATTTCCAATTTTTACCTGGAATGATCTGAAATCAGTCTGTTAAGATCTCTTTTCACTTTTCTGTTGTTTTGTATACGTGTGTGTGAAGGTGGGCATTATCTTCTTTCAGATCAAACTGAATGCAAATAAAATTTGCCTGGTGAACAAATAAATATTATATAAATACACACATACACAATATAATACACTGTATATTATTTTACTGGTAAGTATTGGAAAGAAAAGTGTTGGGAAACAAGATTGCCTCAAAACTGGACTTTCAATTGACTTGCAAAACCAGAGTTTTTATTTGGTATGTATATTTAAACAAAATGGGCCTGGCAGTGACCCGGTCCACCTCCATGCCAGCCTTAACTAGCTGCATTCATTAGAGTGTGAATACAGGTGAGAGACAAAAATAACATGAATTCCACATGATGTCCTGAGAGAAAATAAAGATGTTCAATGTGTGCGGTGACAAGGAAACGAACAAGCACTGACCAACAACCTGCTGAGTTTTAATCAAAGGCAAGTAACCGGAAACCAGTTTTGTTATGCCAACACAAAGGTGATCGGACAAAGTGGATGTTTAATACAGGTGAGTCCACACGCATTTCTTTTTCTCGGTTATGTTCCTTACCTTTACTGAGGGTGATATCAGACATGTCACATGAGGTGGACAAAAAGACACGCAAATGCAAATGAGGCAAAAGCTGGGCGGGCGTGTTTGCGTGCGTGTGCGTGTTGGTGAAATGAATGCATCATGTTGCACAAAACATGATTTCACTAGTGCCAAAACGTCTAAATTTATTTCCAAAGCTGAAACTTTTTTAAGCTTTAAAAGGAAACCACTTTACTGAGACATGCAATAGATGTACAGTACGTCATGGAATTATCACGTCTATTAATTCGCTCCAGAATTACTTCATTAGTACCAAAAAGTCTACATTTATTTTCCAATGTTGAAGCTTTAAAATGAAAAAAACGTCATTACTGAAACAAGCAACAGGCAGTACAGTAAATTATATAATTATCACATCTATTAATTAGCTCCAAATAGATATGTAATTATCTAATATTTAACATATATACACACACACACACACACACACACACAAGGGTAAAGTTATGCCTGAATGTTCATTCTCCTTCAAATGGTGTTCAGAAAATCATTCTGCAAAATAAAATCTAACTGTCTGAAATGCTTAAATGATTATTTAAATCAAGTGCTCAGAAATTCTAGAAAGATTCCACCCTCACAGTGAGGAACAAACTCGTTTCTATTGATTTCATAAACTGAAAACAACTTGTTAAAAGTCGCAAACATGTTGTTGGAATTTCTAGAGAACTTATGAATGGAAAGTGTAAATTCCTGTAGGTTTTCTGAGGGAGATGAGATGCTACCTGAGCTAGCTGGAGTTACCTGACAAACACCTGGTGCTGCGCTGAAGGCATTCACCAGCTCGCGCGCATGATCAAAGCAAAAAAACCGCCAGATTGTTTCGAATAAGTAGCGCGTTATCAAAGCTTACCTTTTCCCCAATGAAACTTTTTAACGTCCGTAAAGCACGAAAACGGTGAGTTCAATGTTTCATGCTGTCCACCGCGTCCGTCCTTTACAAAGCGACTCCTCTCTCCGTGTCTCTGTCTCACTGTCTCTACCTGGCTGACTGGAGGCTCGGCTTTGAAAACTGGACAAACTGGTTGGACGAGACGTGTTTTCCTCTTTCTTTTTGTTTGACAGAGGCAGGCTACAATTCTGGCGTTTTACATCTTTGGTAATGTAGTTCCTGCTTCTTGAGACGCAACACGTCACCTCAAGCAAGTTCCTCCAAAAAAAAAAAGAAACGCAGTAAAATGAACACGGTCACGTGACCGTACAGGTGGGCAGGTAAACACCTGACAGGGTTGCCAGAGCTGTTTCTTTCACAGCGTTGTCTTTTAAATACCGCCTTTAGAATCAGAATCAGGATCGCATTATGAAATAAATAGGCCATCGTGAAAAACGGGATTTTGAAATAAAAACTGACTTTGGAAAAATGACATTTTTAAATAAAAACAGCATGAATTAAATAAAATGCCTCTGCAATAATCTCTGTTATTGGGAAAAATAATTTGAAGAGTGCA
>JAQMYJ010000011.1:24063551-24094772 GCA_030014305.1 Clarias laeviceps | reverse complement strand
ACAGCATCACCCGGGGATCGAACCAGCGATCTCCGGATGATAGGGCGAGCGCTTTACCGCTGCGCCACTCGGAGGCTATGATCTTACTTTTACTATTAAACAGCTCTGGTTTTTCCACGCAACTTCACAAAAGCTTTTAAGTGATCGCCAATCCTGATTTGTTTTTCTGACCATGTTCTTCCACAAAGCTGATCCTTCAAGGTTTTGATAACATATTCTTACCACAGTTCACTTCCTGGCCAAAAAAAAGATCAATTATTTGGTCAAGATCAATTGAAATTACTGGACCACTGATTACCCATAACATTCCTAATATTATATACATCCCTTTTTTAAGACCTCTAAAGGTGTGCTGTGGTACTGTATCTATTTTTTAAGTGGTATAAGTTGTGAGGTGGTGCCTTCATGGCTCGGAACAGTTTTTCTAGCACAGCCCACAAATGCTTCATCAGATAGAGGTCTGGGGAATTTGGAGGCCGAGTCAACACCTTGAACTCTTTGTCATGTTCCTCAAATCACTGTTAAGCCATTATTGCAGCATGAGCGGGTGCATTATCCTGCTGACATTTGGGAATTTCCTTGCCTTGAAGGCGTGTACTTGGTCTGCAACAGTTTGTGGATGTCCAAGTAACATCTACATGAATGGCATCATGAAGGTTTCACCAGGGAATTATGGTTTTCCCATAGTGCATCCTGGTGCCATCTCTTACTCCATGGTGATGCACACGTGTCCATCGCAGACATTGTTGGAGATGGTCAGGAGCCAGCATGGATACCACAGTAGCTCTTTTTTGGAATCAGACCAGACATGCTAGGCTTCACTGCCCACACACACTGCGAACAACCGTGGTTAGTAGGAAATACGTTTTTTGCTCCTACATATAGCAAGTTTGCATCTGCAAAAAAGTCAGGATAGCGTGTCTTATCTCCAACTCCCTTCATGATGATGGCATTTTATCTTCACACAGTAAAACTGCAGAAGGATAAGAAGGATAAATGCTTCGTATGAAATGTAAAAAAATGTTTTTAACACATCTCCTTTTTTTTTTTTACATTCTAGCAGATGGATAAAGTTATAAGGAAATCCCACCAGTCGACTTCCTAGCCCTTCTACGCCTTTTCCTTTTAATTCCAAGTAGAATATCTGCAAGTCCAATTCTGTAAACAGGAAATGCTATCTAAATGCTATCAAGTAATGTATTCAGCATAACTACAATCGTATTTTCGATGCTCTCCTGAATGTAGGCTATTTCTAAGAGAAATACGATGCATTAAATATGAGCATTGAATATTAAAACGATGAAAAAAACCTAATCTACTCTTGCTGTAGCGTGCACAATTCCTGTAACACGATAAGGCAGTGTATCTGCCAGCTCATCTTTGGATTACGTGGGTTGCAGATTGCATATTGACTGGCTTAGAGAGTGATTTCATTCCATTAAAATGCCAAGCTGATTCATCATAACAACAACAACAAAAAACAAGAGAATAATCATTTACCAACAACAAACACTTTCCTTTAGAAGCTTCAGCATGCCTGTGTTTGGAACAGACCAATCAGAAACCTAGCCATGAAAAATACTGGACTCTTGGATTTCATTAAAGAAAACAAATATGATGGGCAAAATGTAAAAAATTAGACAAGTTAGACACGAGTCTGAGTGTGTAAATCATCTGCATGTAGAAGAATCAGAGATGTTTAGCCAATTTATTTCTCCCTATTGTGACATCATATAAGAGAATATCTTCCCCCAGTTTGTTGCCCATTTGGAGGAGGGAGTTTGAGGTTTTTATATATATATAAAATGCAATAACTGTCATTCACGTATTTCAGTAGGAGTATTAACAAACATACACACTTTGTGGGAGCTGAGAGATTTGTTTTGACTTGTTAAAGAAATGGCAAAATACAGGACCTTTAAATTCGCCGATTTTTTTTTTTAGATTTTGCTTAACAGCCAAAACAATGGCTTGGGATTTGAACTCATCACCTTTAACTTACATACGCAGATCTTGTCAATGATTTTTCTTTTTATGTTGTTATTATATTTGGCCAAAATTCACTTTCAGTCTCTGTAACCCACACTAGGATCAAACATAAAGGTCTAACTTGCTGATGGTACGAATGCTGAAGAGAGGAGAGGCTGCATTTGTTTGAAGTTTGGGTTTCAAAACAGCTAGCTTCAGGACATTTCCATCATCATCCTTGACTGCTGAGCGCCCATTGTGTGCGAATCAAACACTGTGTAAACTGACTATTACTACCAATCTATCCATTCATTATCCTGTGTGGATTCGGGGGTCCCAGGGAACTCAGGGGACAAGGCAGGGTACACAGTCACAGGGGGTCACCTCATTGCAGGGCACTCACTCGTCCAGTCATTCTCTATGGGCAATTTGGAAACACCAATAAGTCTAGACACGTATGTCTTTGGACTGAGGGAGGAAACTGGATTACCCAGAGGAAACACTCCAAGCACATGGAGAAGAGAAGCAATATTCGACCCCAAACCATAACATGTGCTTTTATAAAAGTCTGGCAGTAATAATTTTAATTTATAATCATTCTCAATTCCTCTAGTCTATGAGTAATAAAACACTCCAGTTTGTCTGTAAGTATTAAACTTCAGGTTGGTAACAGTAGACCTGCTTCATTACACCACCCTGTCATTGATTACTTTCCCATTACAGTATGTCCTTAAGTGTTCACTTTAAAACCTGATGCAGTGAAAAGTCTGTGTGTTAAAGATAAAGCTAGAGCGAGAGATCTGATTTGTCGTATCTGTGAGTTTTATTCTGTTTACACACTTTAATTCCCAGCTATAATAAAACCATAAAGAAGAGCAAACTTCATTTGCAAGTGAAATTGCACAAAGGTGTTGGACTGTGTGTGTGTGTGTGTGTGTGTGTGTGGAGGGGGGTAGTTTATGCTTCTCAGGTTTATCACTCTAAAATAAACTCAAGCTTCCGGTGCACATAAAAGGGCTGTATTCACTTTTGGGACTCAGAGATGAAGAACATGTTACACGTACTGTACATGTTAAAAAGATAAATATACATCAGTATTTTATTTTTGGCATCCATATTAAATTATTCCCTCTTATCAAAAATGTGTGTTTTGTCTTTGTGTGTGTGTGTGTGTGTGTGTGTGTGTGTGGAGCCGAATGCAACAGCACCACCAATGGTCATTTGGAAAAGATGGGAATAAATAAGAAGCCAGAGTTTTGCCTGAATTTGTTCTTGCCTAGACTATTGATTTCTGCAGCTTATCTGTGAGTTTTATCAGGTGATTGCACATGCTTTTTAGATTTTAAACATTTATCTACCACGTAGATTATATACTCTCATTCTGTCCCCAAAAGTGGCTTGAATGCTAAACAAGAAAAGAAAATATATATCAACTAAGCATATCAAAGTTAGACATTAAGGACAGAACTTTATCTAAGTTATTAAAGAGTTGCAACTTTTCTATCTATTGTTTAAGGTATTCAGGAAAAATTGCTCAACTTAAAACACTTAAAACAGACCTACAGACCTGCAGCTACCGATCAACCTCAGACTAACTGTAGTTCCTCTTCCAATAGAGCGAGCAGCGACGGCTTAACGCTTTACTTCAAAGGCAAATCTGTCAGTAATTAAAGCCGACAGCCTTCCCGCCTGCTCCAGCAGCCGTTTAGTGGTTATAAGTGAACCCATTTGGGAAAGTCATCACTCGCTTACTGGCTTGGTAGGCTTTGTTGTGGCCGGTCCTCCTGGTGCTGTTCAATGCCACACCAGATCAGTGCCAGGCCGAACCCGGGCAGCTGATCAAACCAAAATCAGTACCCACTGATTACCAGGCAGGAAAGACTTTCACCAACATTGACCTGTAAAGCTGTAAAAAGGTTAGATGTGTAGCGTTTAGATTTAATGGTGCATACGTGTTCTTCCACTGGGTAGTGTTAAGGCTGAAGTGGCAAATGGTGCACTTTAGTACAATTTAAAACAGGAGTTGAAGGAGAAAAAAAAAACCAGACCTAGTTAGAGTCTTGTGCTTTCATGAACCATCATGAATGATGTATTGGTTTTCCCACATTTAAACTGCATTTATGGGCATATCCTTTTTGACAGAGGGGGTTACTGTATTAATAATAGTATAGGTACCTATAATAGTACTGCACCTTTATAATACATTCATAAGCATTGAAGCCAAAATCTTGATATTATAATCTTCTATTAATTAGAATAAAGACGCTGATGTTATAAATATGTTACTTTTAGAGTTGTTACAATCATGTAGCTTAAATTTTGAAGCATTTGAAGTTCTGGCTTGTGAATAAAAAAAAACAGGATTGTCAGCTTCTTATAATTGAAAGTTTATAAAAACTTTTATAAAGCAATGCTGTTTGATTTAAATATTCAATAATATACTATGAGAAGAATCCTCAGACTTGTTCAGTGAATACAGTATGAATTGACGCATTTAGAAAGCTTTAACACAAGTGTACTGTGCAATGTATCCATTCAATTCCTGTTTGTTTAGCTGACCAGGCTTAATTTATTCATTTGTTAAATAATAAGTGCATACAGATGTAACATGATGTAAATTTCGACTTTGATTAGAGTTTTACTTTAGCCGTGAAAATCATTTATTCAGCTCACATACAGACTCATTAACTAAGCGATGCTGTATTGGAATTACGCTTTATAATGCATTTTTTAAGCATTCTTCAGCCTAGGAAATTCTACTTCCATGCTCCTGTATGATGTAGACATTTTAGGAAAGGGGAGATGACCTGCATATACTTTGTAGAGCTTCGTGAATGTGCTGCTTTCATCAAGATAAGGTAAAAAACGACAAAGCGTTTATCCATAATGAACACTGATTTGTGAAAATCTAAATTTTAATGTGAGCTGTAACACAGGCCTTAAACATAAATCCTGCAGCACCGCTTCATGAAAGAAATTTTAGTGGGAATTCTAGAATCTAGAAGGAACAAAAGAAAATCGTTCAGCAATTTGGTTTCAAATTAGAAGGGGAAGAAGGTGAATGACATGAAAGTGCTGCCGAGTTGTTCTTTGATTCAATCTATTTTGGAACATTTGGCTTTTTACCTCTTATCCATTGATAACCTGCCAAATTTCTGTCCTTATGTTCTTGCTTTCCTGTCCTTATCAGATAAACCTTTAGGATAAAAACCAGTCCTTCTCGAAACCCTAAAACAGTGTATCGTTTCAAGGCTCATTCGTCTTAATTAGCATTCGTTTGCATCAACATCGAGGATAACTCTAATTAATGCCATGGCTTACGTCTCGATCTGCCAAGAGCAACATGAGCACAGTTATGAAAGTTGTATATCTTGGCTCACGGTAGTCTAAACCATCATCTGACATAAAACAATGCACCATAAGGAAGCTTTTTGTTTCAGATCTGACAGAAAACAGGGCTTTCTGTTACGGGAAGATGAGGAAATAAAAGAAAGAAAAGGGGGATAACTGATGGTTATTTGACTGGGTCGCTGTTGGAACGCTGTGATACGCAATCCATAATCGCTGGGAGAAAATACAAAGAGTGTTTATTTAGTTTTACTACTGGGAAATAATAAAGGAAGAAGTATGATTGGTGACATGTTGATGGAAGGAGTCTCCAGTGTCAGAACTGGGGAGACTTTCATAGAATTTTGCAATCTCAATTTCTGATGATAACAGGAATTACCTTTGTTTTGTAGGAACTCTAAAGCACTAAAAAAAAAAAAATCCAAAATATACTTAAAATCTTTTATTGTTGACAATTTGCAAATAATGAATATTGCAATGGTGTACATTATGTGGTGTTATAAGTAAATAAATAATCAATATATAAATAAAATAAAGTATAAGTAAATAATCAACTTTAGGTTGGTAAGAGGAATTTTATTTCTCATCTTTGATTATTTTTCCATGACAACCCTTTCAATGGTTTCTAATACAGCCTGATGCACGAGCTCAACTCAAGGCACATATTAGTTACTTATATATTAGTTTACAGTCAAATATTTCACAGACTCAATATCAGCATTACACAATACAGTATATGTTGTACAATAACCACCTGTGTGTCCCTGTCCAGTCTCTCAAGCACAGTGTAAACGAACCTGCTTTGACTCTGGTCCATTCAAACCCGTTGACTTTTAGTGTCCATTCACGTTGTAAATCGGACAGACTGTTCAATCTCCTCGGAGAGGAAATGTCGTGATGACAGCCTGCACCGATTCTGTTCAAAAGAGATCAGCGAAGGCCCTTTAATTTACCGATGCATTCTGAAACAGACAATTTCCTCAGCAATGAACCTCTGCGGTAATGACACCGTTCAAGCCCTGTAACCAGAGGCATTTGAGAAATGTGTCTTCTCATTGTCCGGTGTTTTGAGGTTGGGGTGGACAATTCAAGCATGCACCACTCTGGCTTGGCTCAAAACCTCTGAAAAAAAAAAAATAAGTTGAAGGCTTTACCTGAGATGTTCTGGACTGAAGGTTTTCTGATAGATTTTTCCAGTGGATTAGCTGGGAGGAAAAAGTTCTTCATGTGATAAGAAACACTAATGCTAAACTGGGTTTTTGTTTCTATTGTATTTTTAGAATGCAATTTTTATAACCTATTTCCAAATTCATGCAATTAATCAATCAGCCAATCATGTGCAAGATCCCAAAGATCCAAGTTTGGAGTAGTTAAATGCTGTGCACTAGAGAAGCATTTCAAACGCCAAAGGTGAGACTATCTGGAGCTGGATTATTCCACAGGCCTATACACTTCCCGCACTTCCCACAATTCCCTGCGTTTGATGCAATAATATTAATATTACATATAATATTACATTTAAAATATGCACTATGCCATGAACAAAAAAAATCATCTAACCATTAACATTTTCTTTCAGTTGGTAAAAACCCAAGTGTTCCAAACACCATTCACTTACTGTACAAAGATCTTCCAACTTGTCACTGATTACTAAAGGCCATGTCTGTGACCCCTATATATTACATGTTATAGATTATTTGTTTTATTCATTTAGATATTTTTTTTCTCAGACTTGTTTGAGTCACCTCAAGACTTCTCCTCCTTAGGATCAAGCAAAGACATTTTTACACAAAAACATGAGCACTTCTCGTAAAATAACGAACACATCTCAGTTTTTGTGTGTTGGCACAATATGAATGAAACATCGCCAGTTTAGAATGAAGTTATGCATGACCTGCATAAACAGCATCACCTTATAGATGAACTTAAGTGATAAAATATGAAACCTTAGACAAGCGATCTAATCTCAGAAGCAAATCAAACAACTTCTTCTCTCAATTGTGCTTTGCTCCAGCTCATTTTGTACACCCTCGTATGGAAGTCATTGGCCATGTTAGGATATGGAATCTTACTGGTAGTGAATAGTTTGCTTAGGTTTTCAAGCAAAAATTGAATCCAATAAAAATTATCCAGACTTACAGAGATCAAAGCAAAATCTGAAAAGAATTTGTTTCAGCCATTTTGAATTTGTATATAGAATCCAGCTCTTATATGAAATTTTCTTTATTGAAACCACAGGATAACTGCGCACTCTAGGCCCATTCTAAAGAACTTTTATATGAAGCACAATGACTATATGATAATAATGTAATAACATCATGTTTTTATTATTATTATTATTATTATTATTAATTACTGATATCCATCCAGCTAACCTGTTATAAGCAATATTTTATTGAGTGCAAGCAAATGAAGTGAGGGTTATTTTAGCACTCGGGCCAGTCTCAAGGTTCTAAAGTTCAAATGCGGGTCTGATCTGCTTCTACACGCGTCACACACAGACATGTACGTGGGCTTCAACCTGAAATAATAATATCACTGATTACATTAAAGCTGATCAGCTTTAACCTTTTAACTGTTGTATTTATGAAAACTCTTTTCCTGTCAATGACGGGTACTTACTCTAGTGAAGTCATAAAATAAACATGTATAACAAAGTTTGTACCAAAAAACACAGGGACAACGACTTCTGCACGGTACTGTTTGGAGCACCACAATGACAAGAGCTGGCACATTAAAAGGCGCCCATTAATCCCTTCTTTTCACATCAAAGTGCACGCAAAGAGTTAAGTGAATGATCTCAGATTTAATTCAACTCTGAGAGCTCAATTAACCCTGGGCTTGTCGTTGTCTCCCCCTGGCCACAGCTGCAGTCTAATTATCACTAACACTCAAGATCAGACTTGTATCTCCAGCCAACACACTTCTCTCACACAAAGTATTGTTGGATTAAGTTGAAAAAACAAAACAAATCAATGCATTTATTCGTTTCACACATGCACTCAAAAGAAAAGAAAAAAAGAAAAGAAAAAAGAAAAACAAGGGTTCAGCTGTGACTCGCACATGCACGCGCAAGACGGACCAAATAGACGTCACGTGAGCGCTCATGAACTTGTCCCTCCGGCATGAAGGGGGGAAAAAAATCAGGGATGCGATTTGAAGACAAAGAAAGCGGAGGGTATAAAACCTCTGCAGGAGCTCGAACCTCCCGCACTGCACCGGCCGGGGAGCACGCGCGCCTAGTTTCCTCCTCTCTCTCTCTCTCTCTCTCTCTCCTTTTTTTTATCTCTTCTTCACTCTATCACTCTCAGTCTCTCTCTTCCAGTAAGTCAGCAGCGCGTGCGAGTTGTGGTCCGAGTCAGATCCAAGCGCGCGCGCCCGCAGCTGCTGCTCGGGTGTGAGTAAGGTGCGAGCGAGCGAGCGCGCGGCAGGAGCTGTTCGGGTTCGAGTTGCGCGCGAGATTATCTTTAAAAAACATTAAATAGTTAATAATAATAAAAAATAAAAAAAACAAGACAGGATGACGACGCTGCTGCTGCAACTGCTGTCTTGCACGCTGTGTGTCCACTCTTTTCCGCTGGGGGACGCCAGGAGCAGCCGCAGGTACAAAGACCAGACGGTGAGTGACCAGTTCAGGATGTCTTTTTCTTTTTTTTCCTTTCGTTTTGTTCATGAGTAACTGCACGTGTATGTGCATGCATGTCAAAAGTCCAGTAAGCAACGTCACAGTCACTGGTTTGCTTTACGTAAATCTACTAATGCACAAAATCTCCTCATAAACATTGCTGACGTCAGATCAAGAAGACTAGCACACAGACCATGACATCATCGGCACACAAGGTGACGTTACACCAAGCCAAAATCTCAGTTTCCCCTGTCCACACACTGAAAACGTGGTTTTCCAATAGCAACAACCAAAACTGCATTCGCATCTGGACGAAAGGCCAAAACACAGTATTGGTGCTGTTTTTTTTTTTTTTATGTTATACATATAATGCAAAAAGTGTGTGTGCCAAATAAGCTACTACTGAAGTTTATGCAACACGGAAGTGACTAATCTTGCTTCTCAAAAAATTTCAATTTGCTAACTTCAGCCCCCAAAATGGCAATTTTTCAGCGTTATACTGTCTTGCTTCAAACAATAATCATTTAAAATGAGCATTGATACTACAATGGCCTTCTCTGTAGTGTCCGTAACCATGTCAAATTCATGTTGCAATATCTTAAACCATTTGTCTTTTTAGAATAATAAGACAGGTTTATGTCTTTTCATGTGAAATCTAAATTGGCCAAGTTTCATCTGAATGACAGTTAAGATAATTTAAAGATTTGAAGTCAAAATAGTTATAGAAACTACATAAAAATGCATGCAATTTGACGTTGCAAATGTGTTTCTTTTTATCTGATAAAAATATAAATGTGTATGCATAGTTACAAAAAAAAAAAAAAAACATGTATCGGGAGATAAAAAGTATTATGAAAAATGGTGTTATACAATCCCATCTGAAAATGTACTTTTTCACAATAAAGGCATCATAATGTCAAATGCATAAGTGATCCATAGCAATGACAAAAGATCATGATACCTGCCCCTGAGGTTGTGCACTATCCTGCCTCTTCATTAATAAAGCTACCAAATGCATGTTGCAAGCTTTCTATATACATTATGCATCATTTCTTAAACCTTAAGAACCACCAGTGTCTACTGCCCGTTCCCAGATGCCGATTTAATGTTAGAACTCTTGCATAACTTTGGTGCCTTTTAATTCTGAGAGTGCAATGCCGTGCAATCTACGTACATGTCCACTAACTTTATGCACTCAGAGACCTTTTTCTTTGCTTTAAAACAATCCACGATCAACCGCCATCACCTTGATGTACAATACAGTGTTTTGTGTCGTATGTACTTTGAGAGCCACAAACAGCTGGAATCAAATTCCTTGTGTGTGTCAACATAATTGGCGAATAAAACCTGATTCTAATTCTGAATCCGATGAGCTCATGATTGATTTATTACATGATCCAAATATAAATACCATTAGGAGAATCTATTAGATGCATGCATATCATGCATTTAGAACTATCCACTCGCAGAAATCTAGCAAATTATTATAAAAAATGCACAGCTTTTATAGTGGTTGATGGCTTTTCCTTTACCTAGACTTCATCGACCCACCTTGAGAAATCTGACCGGTCATTAGAAGTTTTACTAGAGGTTAATACGCCTTCCCTTTTGTGAACACACTTTACTGAACACATATGTGACATGTTGAACCCTAATTGAGAGCCATTTGTGTTAGATTTCAAAGCACATTCATTTGTTTTAAACAAGGCACAAAGGATCAAACACCTTACGTCTTTTCACTACATAGCGTGTTTGGAAATCAGAGACGTAGGTCAGTAGGTCAGTATGACTCCCCTACATCGCTGCATCTGTTATTCCTGCTTCGGGCTGAACTGTGAAACAGTAGTAGAACGTTTCATAACATAACATCGGAAATCCCTCTGGCGTAAAGCACATGCTAACCATATCAAGTTTTTTTTCTTTTTATGAGCTCTGCATGTTGCCTTCTTTTATAACCCTTTCAAAAAAACCGCTCCACAACATGCAGTGATGCATCACGCTGCACAAGCGAGTCATTCTGATCTCACTGCTGATCTGCTGTTTTGTAAGATGGATTGTAGATCTGTGGAAAGTTTTTTTTGTCCCCTGTTCAGGCTTAAAAAAGGCAGACAAAGACGAGCCGCAGATGGCTGTTTTAACCCAGTTGGACGGCGTCCAATACCATTTTCAAGATTTCCCGAAGGAAATGTTAGTATAAAAAAATGAAGCCAAGAATAATACGCCTTGAAGAATGAAAAGCTCTTTGTGGACGCTCCTCTGATGTGCTGAGGAATCGCAGACACATCCGATTATTATAAATTAAATATCGCACCAGAGTGACACGGAAACACGGCCGCCTATAAACACTTTGGCTTAATTCGGAAAATCTGTCATGCTGTACTTTCTCCAGCGCCGAAACTAATGCATCTCCGAAGGAAATTCGGATCAGGCCCAGACCTCCTGTGTGGAAGAATTAGCCTTGTCGCGGACGGACTGGAGTCGAGTGCTGCGATGCCTCACATGCATGTGCACTCAATTTGTTCCTGACTGTTGACAAAGCTGCAGAGTGGAGATTATGCAGGCAGGGGCAAGCCATTCGGCATGTGGTGGAGAATAACAAACCCGCAGTTTGCTGACACAGGGAAAAATGGAAAGAGCTAGATAGCTGCCGCAGCTGCGTTCACTGACCCTGTTAAGAACAGAGTGCTGGCCTTTAGGGTACTCCAAGGACACCCTGATGGACAGGAAAAATATACAAGGATGCAGAAATGCATTAAAGTCGGCGACTTGGGTTAAAAGAAACATACCAGTAGGAATGCTGGGAAAGTTCTACAGGTTGCTCACAATGTTGATTATTCATAAGCATTCAGATTATTACAATGACCTGTTTCAGGGTCTGTTTTTAGCACCTTTAAACAGAAAACTTGTTGCGAAATATGCAGTAGGAGCAGATTAATTAATACAAACTTCTCAGATTTCAGCAGCTTGTAAAATAAAAGCAAAAAAGCTATTGATCCAGGACATCCTTGATATGTGATGCATTTCACTGTTTAATGCAAACATGAGAGCTTAACGAGACACGTGCAAGAAAATGATCTTAAGGTCAAGGTCAAGCACCGTGCATAACTGAGACATGCCTCTGTTTTTGACAGACTCTAACATGACTGAAACCGAACTGCGGTTCATTCCAGAGTTACGTCTGAATATCTTTACACATCATTTTGTTATTAAACCAGTGTGATGCTCGAATAACTCGAATTCATCCCTATATGCTACAGTAAGTCAGTGCAAGAAGTTTAACATACTGTACCAGTTTAAATGTTCTGTGCAAATTCAATAAAAGTATGTTCTTTGTATTCTCGAGCTCTTGATAAAGATTATAAACATATCTTACGTAGTATTTCTATTTTTTTGCAATAGAAAGATCTTCTCTCTGTAGACGTATTGAATATAATACAAAAGTGAAGCCTAGAGGTCTCTAATAGTCATCGCTGATCTTTTATAGATATAGTGATACATGTGTAGGAAATGTTCAGAGAATAACAGAAACTTGTGTGCAATCTGCGAACATGCGCTCACCTGCTTGGGTAATTGCAGCTTTAATGTGATGTATCACAGAGAAAGTCTACATTCTCCTGCTATCATTTTTCAAAGAGGGATAGGCTTGATGCCTAATTCAAATTCTGCTTCACCAGCTTGGCAGACAGAATGCTTGAGGTGTTGAAATCAAAGTGAAGTCATCTGGGGTGTTTTAGTTACTCTTTAGACCTATTGATGGTGTACAGATTTAGGCAGAATAAAGACCGGGGTATTGGATTCTGGTTCATTGAGCAGGTTGAATCCTAAAGAGTTGAAGAACTAAAGAGTGTAGGAGTAAAGAGTGGTAGCACCCAAAATCCTCAGCATAAAACACGTTTAACCATCCACAGTTCATTTAAATCATTCATTACCCATGAAAAAATACCCTCCCCACACACACACACACACAAACGCACACCAAAAAAAAAAAAAAATCTTCTTTATATTGGCAACAAGTACCAATTAGAATTATTTTCTTGTATCCCAGTAAACCATTTAGCAAACCATGAAAGAGCGCATTTTCCTGTAAGGACCATTAATCATCCAAATAACCATCCATTTTTCTAAGACCATAGGACCATTAATCCTCCAAAGATGTCTAAGGATCATTTTTAAACCTAGTAAAAATATTAACTGTACAAAGAATCCATAAGGAACCCATTTTCTAATTATGTAGAACAGCTACCCATCAAAAGGACCACCCGAAGAACCCTTGAGGAACCTTCTCTTTCTAAGAGTACAGAACTATTAACCTTCCAAAGAACATTTGAGAAACAGTTTTTTGTCCATTAAAGTTTGTGGCACAAAAAAAAACACAGATCAAAAAAACATATCAAAGTTATCAAAATATAAGAATAAGAGATTTAGAAACTCATTTTGTTTAAATGTTAAACTTATGTTTTTAAAAAAAAATCAGGTTTAAAATGAAAACTTAAACATAGAACTTAAACTTAAAATTCATAAAATACTTATTTACAAGTAAACATATAACATGTAAATATATACTTTTTTTAAAGGGAACCTAAACTTCAAATGAATTATACAATAAATCTACTTTACTAAAAAAAATATTAGTTTTTTTAAGTTCAAAAACCTAAACTAAATATTGTTTAAAAAAGGTATACCTGGTTAATTTTTTTAAGTAGACTTTAAATAAGTTTAAAAATAAACTCACATGATAAAAAAAAAAACTAAAAAAATGTAAACTTAAACTTTTTTCTAAAAAAGCAAAAAAAATTTTTTTTTTACAAAAATCTGAACTTAATATTAAAAAGAAACTCTAACAAATTGAACAATTAAACATAAATAATTTTTTACAAAGTTAAACAAAAAAAGTTTTAAGTAAACTTAGACATAGTTTTGCAAAGAAACCTAAAACAAACCTAAAAAAACGTTTTACTTAAAAAAAGGTTTTAAAAATAGTTACAAATTGTAAAAAAAATTTGTTCATCTAAAATTAATTAAAAATTTATCTTACAGAAAAATTATAAAACCCTAACCATTTTGAAGGAACTACACATTTATCTTTTAATCTGTAAGATCATCAATTTTTTAATTTGTCCAATCAATTTACATAAATTAGTAAATGCAGAAGAGAATGGTGCTGCTGCTTTAGTACTCAGCTTTGTCTCTCTCTGCATCTCAGTTATTACTGTAACAACCGAGACAACGGATTGGATTGTAGGAATTTCATGTGAAGACGTTTAACACTTTTGCAGAACTGACATTTCCACTGCATTCTTAAGCTCCATCACTGGACTGCATTTCCCTGAATCCATCCACAGCTCCATGACCTCATAACCGCTCATTTCCTATTGACTAACGACATTTTATATCTATCATCTCCCATCAGCTTTAATCCTTTTCCTGTTCCTACGAAAACATTCTCCCTTGGTGGCGTAATCACTTTGCGTGTGTATACAACCTTCGAGGCTGTAAGGTTCTCTGGAAGTTTTTTTTTTTTAACGGGTAAATATTTACTCAAGTCTAAATTCCTCAGGATCGCTCATTTTTTTATCTTGAGTGTAGCCTAATTTTATCTGCTACAGGATGCTTTAGCTGCTGCGGATGGGAAGTTTTATCGCTCGTCTTTTAGCGACCACATGTTCACAAGACAATGGTGTGTGGTAGGATGGACAAGACAATGAGATGCTGTGTACTGTAAGGGTAACGCAATGACGCAATGCATATCTGTATCTGTATTACAATTCCAACCTGTGGGCGTGGCCTATTTTTTTT
Source organism: Clarias laeviceps (assembly GCA_030014305.1). Classification (NCBI taxonomy): domain Eukaryota; kingdom Metazoa; phylum Chordata; class Actinopteri; order Siluriformes; family Clariidae; genus Clarias; species Clarias laeviceps. Next base: position 24,080,035 of record JAQMYJ010000011.1, on the reverse strand, counting down.
TTTTGCACAGTTAGCATGGTGTATGCATTCCAGCTTGACCTCAGCTGCATCAACCAAGTTCATAAACTGTTTTGACAGAGATGTGCGTGGCAATTTTATTCTTTTTACACATTAAGTTGGTTTCCAAACTAGAAACAAAATAATAGCCTAATTTAATTAAAGGCTTAATGAATGAATGCTGTGAAGTTAATGAATGTTGTCTTTCTTCATCCCACTAACCTTTTTCATCCTGTGAATCTTTCTGCCGGACTTTCTAAAACAAAAACAATAGTATACCATTTATTTGCATCTGTATTTGCATCTGCGTATTCTGATTAGCGCCTTCTTGTTTTGGTTACGCCCCCTACTGCATACAGTAAGCTGTTTCACGCAGAGTTAAACCATCTTGATGTCAATCATGGGTTGTTAATTTCTTGCTTGTATTTTTGCGGAGGAATGAGGAACAGATGATATCACCCCCAGAATGTCCATCGGATGATTGGTTCCCAACAGGGAGACAATTATCCTCATGAGCCCCGGAGAATGGGAATTAGGCCAAAAGCTCTAAAACACACACACACACACACACACACACACATACTGTATACAGTTCTTTAGATTTCAGCTTTAAGCCCAGTTTCAATAGAAAACCACAGAGAAAGGAGCCGGCCTTTCCGTTTTTGTCGTGACATGTCAGCTCTTTTACCGCTGCACTCATATGAACACTTACTGGAGGAGTCCGACCCAGAAACGATGACCCTTTCTAGAGCTACAAACAAGCGAACCATCCCTGTCGAGTATCTTCTCTCATATTCGTATCATGCTGATACCTGATTGGTGAAATCTGGCAAATAAATCGCAATTCTCTTTGAGTGAAAACACAACGGAATGGCATTCGGAGATGAGATCTTTCTCAATTCGCCGAGTATGTAACTTAAAGATCTGTTTATGATCTGCGGGATATATCGCTGTTATGTAATCCAATGGTGAGTCAAACAGTACGCCCGTATAAATGATGCCTATCTTTATTCCAGGAACAGAAATCAAAACATAACACAATGCCGCAAACTGTATGCGACAACTAAATGTTTTTATTGCTCATTTTGGGCAGCCCGTACCACCATACAAGTCCACCATGTTTCTATAGAAGTGAAAATGTATTATGACGGGTGCAGCCGATAGCACTGTCAGAGCTACTGTTGAAATATTAACCAATCAGAATGAAGAATTCATTAGAATAATTTTATATTAAGCTGGACATACTTATACGCCATGACCAGAGGACGCTGATACCGCTTGAGCCATACGTTCTTTAAATGCACCATCTGTTCAGCCAACTTATACTGTGTTACATTGTAAAGAGTGAACACGTCATCCAATATCACGTGCAAACAAGGTCATTGCTATGTTTCTGGACTCCTGCAGCTTCTCAACTGGTAGATGATAAATTTTTATCGCTCACGCAGCTCTGATCGAGACACACCCTTATCAAGAAGTGCCAGAAAATAAATTAATAAATAAATGCATAGCGTCACGGTGAACTAAGAGGAAGGCATGCAGGGGTCCTTGCATGCAGGTGGGTCCTGTAAAATTTGTCCGCACATAAAACATGGTGTTAAAATTCCCCCATTTCACTTTCTTAAACAGTAAAAATCACTTCTTGATCTATTGGTTTGCTATATATATGGGAAGTCCACTTACCAACCTATAATTAAGTGCACTTGAGAGAAGGATCTTCTACCTACATTTTATACTTAATCTACAAAAGTGTATTTCATGTTTTAGGAATGCTAGAAAATTGAGCACAAAGACAGGCCCGATGAGCAGAAGAAAAAAAATATGAATATGAATCAATCCATATTCTGTTCTATCCTTGATATGGCACTGTATCCGAAGGCTGTCCTGGTAAAGGCTGGCGAGAGTGCATCCTGGTTCAGGAAGTCAATCCCAGAGCAACATACATACACATGCATGCAAAGGGCGTTCAAGTCAACCTGGGACTTTTGATTGTGCAGAATAACAGAACACAGTTATGAGAGTTTATAAAAACTTCCTTTATTTCTCTATATAATCCCGTGATGAAGGTAGAATGTTTTCACAGTTTTCCGGAGCCATTATTGGACTGCCTGCTTCACATCTGAAACGCCGGCCTCCCAGGAACTCCTTTAATGGCCCAGACATGTGGAAATGGCTTGGAGCGCGCGGTCAGGACTGTCTGTCATTTATGGACATACGGCCTTCTTTTAAAACGTTTGAACCTTTCAGATGTTTTACTGTGGCTAATCTGTTGTAGTCTCATCAGTGTACAGTGCTTAAAGTCTTATGTAAATGGCAATTGGTTTTATGGTTTCATTAATGAGAAATCGCTCATCTCAAGTCCTAGTTTGACTTGAACATAAGTTGTATATTTACCCCTAGGCGTCGTGTACTTAATCTACCTTTAAACATGCTTTTAGAAGGTGTGAGGAAACCCATGAGGTCAGTTCCGCAAGCTCAGGATCAAACCAGGGCCCCAGTGAGACCAAGTTTTCCTTTATGTAGCAAATATTGCTGTTTTGCTATAATTTTCTTATACAGTATGCATTTGTATTGTGTGTTGGTTTGATTGTTTCCAGTTTTTGGGTGCACAAACCTTTGCACTCGGGTATAAAAACTGATCATAATGACGTGTTTACGATTGCACACTTAAGGCCTTGTTTACAGCTCTGTTCTTAAGTAGCTCCTCCACATACACTTATTTCTGACCCTGGTATTTGTGTTTCTGTCGTTACAGCAGGTAATCTGCTGACTCAAACACGTCCTCAAACAGCTTATTGTTTTAAAGTCCAGGCACTGATCTTAAATAGCAGTTAGACTCTTAAAAAACATGCAGAAGCACATATATACTGTAGATCATGCAGAATCAATCATTTATTAAATCATGGCACTTTTAATGGAAATCATGATTCCTAGACTAACCCTGGCGATAAGTGTGAAGCTGACAGATATTAATAGGTCGTCTGAAAGGTGTTATGTCTTACATGAGGCCAGCTGTTATCTTTCTCATCCGGTCCTCCGGCTAGTCCTCTTTTTCTTTTGTCCCTAATGGGAGTTCATGTTTGCTCTGAATCAGTGGTGCTGTCTTGTTGATTTAGCCATTGACCTCTACTCTTTGACTCCCATTGAACTGGAGACACCCTTGTGTTTTTCTTCCATCTCCGTCGCTCACTAAGTGGCGCCTGAGGTCATTCTGTTTCGACGGTGCCCATGAGTGTCCTACAGTCATAAAAAAAAAAAAAAGCCTGGCTTTAGAAAGTCAAGTAGAGTAACAAACTAGCTATTTGGATATCTCGCTGATTATACTTGTGTTATCCAAACATAGTCCGGTTAATAATGATACAGCGCGCTTGCGAAGTCAGCAGAACAGCTCGGATGGAAATAAACCCTCGATGATTGTTATGTTGTGGAATTCACATGGCTGTTAATTGCCCCGAGGTCATGTTTTTTTTTTTTTTCGGTCTTGACATGCCATTCGTTGTTGTTTTTTTTCCTTACAGGTCGTCCTCGCTGTTCTGTTGTCATTATGCCATCATTGTTGTTAAACACGATCTTGTTACCATTTACTCGGATTTTGTCTGAATCTCCAGTCTCTTGGGCGAACAAGAGTGTCGTTAATGGACATTAGGTCTTTAAAAGCCTCACCGAGGACGAGAGAGGTGAAAGTGTATTTTTTTAAGCATAAATTAGATTTTTTCAATCTTAGACCCCTGTGTATTTTGAGTAAGTCTAAAGAAAGCTAGAGATCAAGTAAGGATTTAAAAGTACATGAAAAGAACGAGAGAAAGGGGACAGATCTGCAAACTGCATTAAAGCATATTTAGAGACAGTAATTTTTTTTCTTCCAGCCTATTAACAAAGCCATTTCCGGTGAATCCTGCAAAGGGAAGTTGGCAGTAATAAGCATCACTGTGATAAAAATAAAAATAAATCCCTTAATTGGAAACAATCAAAATGCCAGAGTTAAGGGAGTTATGTAATAAAAGATGTTTGGGATGTTTAGGAAAGATACCAGTCAAACTACTGTCTTCGGCGATAATAAAGTCCAATTACTTTTCGCTGTTTCCACCACAAATTCCCCCTCATTAATCTGCTAAAATTTGCTTCAGCCAGACGGTTTGGCCTCCTAACCAAAGACGGAACCCGGTTTACCAAGTTCATTCCTCCACCCCAGATCATTTCTGATTGTTTTCTTACGCCATGTTGTATCACTTACTTATTTTTTTCCCTATTTTTCTCCCGAAATTATTCGAATCCAATTCCTCCCCGTCACTAGGGGGCTCCCACATTAAGGCTACTACTACCACTCAGTCGGGAGGGCTGAAGACTATCACATGCTTTCTCCGAACCACGTGATGCCAACCGACCGCATCTTTTCGAACTGCTCGCTCACGCACCGTTGGGTGACGGCGTAACACACTCGGAGGACAGCGCTATCTGCTCCTTCTGCTTGCGTGAGTTCCTGATTGGTTGTAGAGCCGTAATTAATGTGAATGCACTAAGTGCCTCCCATCCCACCCGGCTGAGAGAGCTCAAGCCAATTAGCTCTCTCTAGGCCCTCGGCTGCGAGAGGCTACAGCACCCGAACCAGCGATCTCGGGCTGATAAGTCAAGCACATTACCACTGCGCCACTCGGGGGCCACGTGTATATCTATTCTTTCTGTATGTTTGACATGAAATAAAAATAACTGACACTTCTTATGTCTGTGCTTAAAGGCCTGGCCTAAGACGGTTCCTCATTATGCGCTGAAAAACAGAGGAATGACGCACCCTCAAAACACGCATAAAGAAGACTTCAAGATGCAGAGATGGCAACGCCAACCCGTTTTCAGCAAGAACGGTAGCGACGCCTGGAACAGGCCACGGTGTGGAGTCCCAGACTTCCCTTTAAAGCAAGAAAACGTCTATAATCCAGTACACAGACGGAGCCTGCATGGCGGACGGTACCGAGGCAAGCGCTTTGCTGCTGTCAAGGGGTGGAACAAGACCAGCTTCACTTACAGGTAAGATGTTGTTACTTTTTTTTTCTTTTAATAAATGTCTATGACACTGTAAGTAAATGTTGCAAGTGAATTCCTTGAAGCATGAAAAGCATAATTTACCTACTGTATACTACATATTAGTGGTACAGTAACTTTTGATGCATTGCAGACACCCTCTAATAATTTCTGGCCCCACACAGATCAGGTGCCTCCAGCTATACATTCTTTTATATACCTAACGAATCCTCCTGGAGACAGACACCTTGTCTTCTCGCAACCTTCAGTAAAATGTTTATAAAAGGCTCGGAGTGCCGTGTGGGAAAGAGACCATAGACTGTGTTTTGCTGTACTTACTTTTCTTTCATATCAAAAACATCCGCCTTTTTTCAGGCCACCCAGGATCAAGGTGTTTTGTTTGGATGTTCATGGTCCAAGGTCTCCGATGGTCAGATGTAACATTCCTGTTGCAGTTCTTCCTGCCATATTATTGTAATTAAAAGTTAAAAAGCAAATGTATTTTTACTGCCTGGTAATCAAGCCTGCATTTCTTTAAGTGCCATTACCTTGTCTTGGGTGTTTTATGAGACTTAAAGCTTTGAGCTGTCTTCAGTTTCATTACGTTTCACGAAGCTTTGTGATTAACATTCTGACCTCTGCTCGAAGCTGACTCGCGCCTGCCATTTCGGTCACTGGAGGTCTCCACCGGAAATTCGTCTTCCCCTGTAATTTCAAAGCTGTAAGGTCATGACCTCGAGGTACAAACAATATATCTGTCACGTGCTCATTCGTGTAACGCTTGTGGAACTCATATGATTCCAGTTTCACCTCTGCCACTCAGCAGGAGACAAGAGGCCAGCTAGGCATTAAATTCAAGAGAAGCTGTCTGCATGTTGGAGCCGCCGTTGATTAAAACTCCCCCAGGTTTATGGCCCACTTGCTGGAATTATGACCCATAAATCTCTCATTACCATCCATTCAGTTGAAGAACTCGATACTTTTGGCTAGACTGGTCTGTCCTGCCTCTTCCATAAATACTGAAGGCAGAGAGACAAGGGCTTTGCTGCCTCATCGCATTCTTAGAGATAGAAACAAAAACATAGACATGTAAAGAGAGACAGAAGCAAAGCAGAGAATGACGGAGAGCGAAGACATCTGTCCTTAACTACACCCTAAGCAATGTTTCTGCAATATGTCACTTTTCCCTAATGACTAACGTCTCGAGGAGGTTGTTTTTTTGGAGTCGTTTATAGAGCCCCACTCAGCCCCGACCTAATGATGGACTCTCCAGTCCAGAAACGCTGATGTAGGATAAGATTTCTCGCCTAAGTGGCGCGATCTTAGTCACAAATCCAAGACAGGACTAGACTCCTGTGTTTTATGAAACCCAGCCAAGAGCTCTTTCATTTTTAGATAGTCTCAAGAGGGCTGAGATTTTGTCGACAGTTGAGACCATGAGAATGATACCAGGTGGCATGCTTGATCTTAGCCTTGGCAACCTATTTAAAGGGGGCAAAATGATATAAAGTGTCCTTGTAAGGTGTTTGGTCACCAGAGCAGCTTCAATGCACGTTAGGCCCTGAAACGGCACCGGATACCATTCTTACAGAAGGTACTCCCTTAGTTGGTATATTGTATGTTGATGATGGTAGTTCCTGAAGGCTAAAACATCATGTCAAAATCTCCAAAAACATTTGACATTTGTTAATGTCGTGATGGCGACGGCTAGAGCAGATTATCATTTTCATGCTTATCTATAGAGCAAGCACTTGTGCCCTGTGGCTGGGGAAGGGCTTCATCCTGGAAGAGGTTGAACCTGACCTTTGACCAGAATTCATAGAGGTGCTAAGCCGGAGACAGTGGGTTCTTCAAATCTTGTCTAGACCTGCAGAAACAAATTGTGGCTATAACAAGAACTCTGGCCCAGACAGCTAATTGTGTTTTGAGGATCAAGATTGAATGGAACAAAAGACATCAAAACAATACAGATACAGAACACCAAGCTATTTCAGACATCGTCTAGCCATGAGCTCCCCATCTGCCACCTTGGCAGTTCTGGACCCTCGGAGCATGACTCTTCAAGACCTCTGGGGGGGGGTGCTGTGGTGTCTGGTACCAGGACGTTAGCAGAGGAATCTTGTTGCAAAGTTGCAAAGTGGGGCCTCCCTGGAGCAGACTTGTTTGTTCAGCACATCCCATGGATTGAGATGCATCAACGACCTTGAAATTTTTAGCTGCTAAGCCCAGGGTCTGATGCAATGGGTGTTTTAATATGTTTCTATCATAGCCAGCATAAATTTTTTCAGCAATTTGTTCTACTTTGGCTTTTCTGTGAGTTTGGACCAGACGGGCTGGCCTTTGGTACCCATAAGCAGAGGTGAGCCTTGACTGGCCATGATTCTGTCATCAGAATCAAATCTGGTATATAATTGATAATCAATGTTACTCAATTCAGCGTTGTGGTGTTAACATTATGTCTGATCTGTGTATAAGAAAGTACAGTTGCAGTGGAACATGGGAGACCAGCATAAATCTAACCTGCAGGGAGTGAGCTGGTAAAGTAAGAAGAGCGCTCTTTATTTTATCTCAGGGAAGCATCGACTGCTGAGTTGCCCATATGGCATCCAGGTAATGCTTTGGTTTATGGGAACCTGATCCAGAAAACATCCCAAGCGTAACCACAGGTTATTATTATAGCTTTTGCCTGGAAAGGGAAAGAGCTATGCTCTATCATGTGGTTCTAATTAAGTGCCAATTGAGTGGCGGGATCAAAATGCTTGACCCAATATTTAAACATGCCCCAGCATCCATCAGGTGTTTACTAGTTGAAATTTACTTGCAAAGCTATAACCGAAAAGCTGGTTCTATCTGATCTAGTTAATGTCGGTGTCCTTGTATTTGAAGACATTATCTTTAGCTAGAAAAGAAAGTCTGTGTGTATGGTCTAATTAGTGAATACTACAATAAAAGGGGGTAACAAACTTTATCCAAGGTTCCCACCTCATAATTAGAACTTGGAAGCGCTCCAAGATAGTTAGAACTTGTCACCATATGGAGGGTTTTTCCAGGCTGCCACACATATGCGAAAATTAAGATTAAGGTTCAATATGCTGGCATCTAAAGAAATACCGTTTTCACTTCCAAAGATTACCTTTGCATCGTTTTTTTAAAAACTGAAATGCAATAGCTCACAGCCTGTTGCCAATTCTGCGCTTCCTTTCTGTCAGGCATTTATAAAATATTATGATGGTCTGAAGCAATGAATGTTGGCTGATATTACCGTTCAGTGGCATGAAGATAAAACCCAAACACTCACTAACCCCTATATCGTTACTATGTCATGCACACGCTCACTCATGTATCAAATCCTTCACGGCCTGTCTGTGTCTGATGCAGGCTGAACAAACACCCCATCAGTCCTCCAGCGGCTCAGCTTTCTCAGCAGACAGATTAGCTGAAAGCAGTGCTCTGTGGTTCATAAGTCACACTCTTCCATGGTACCAGACACCTCGCTATGGAGGATTATGGCTGGCATCTACTGTATGAAACCAGTTCATACTTGTGTGGGTGGTCTAAAGCGGACATGCTTTTTGTTTGTTTGTGTGTTGTTGTTTCTTTTGTGTCAGGATTCTAAGGAAGCCTTGGCAGATGACTTTGGAGAAAGTGCGAGAGGTGTTTAGGGACGCTGTCGAGGTCTGGAGCCATGTCACGCCTCTCACCTTCAACGAGGTCCATGGAGGCAATGCTGACATCACCATCGACTTTGTTAGGTGAGACTTGTGCGCGCCACACCTGGAGATTACAGATGTTAGGAATTTCCAGTCATCTTGTGGTTTAGGGGTTTCCCCAAATGCCTCGGTCTAAATAAAGGCTGATATCATTTTTGCGATATGATTCATCAGCTTGACTCAGTGTTCATTTACAATGAAAAAGATTTTTTGGTTACCTTTTTTTTTTTTTTTTTCCCATCCATTTCTGCATCTGGTGTTATTATTGCTTGTTTAATAACTTTTTTTAAATCTGTCGGTTTGCTTAGAGTTAACAATGATGGAGAAGTTCTATTTGTCCGATGAGAAGAAGAGATTTGTCCGTCTTATAGATGTTATGTTATAGTCATGGTCCGAGAACTACAATTTAGATTATCGTGCCATCTGCCAATTAGAGGTGTTAGCACATCATATTTTAACGTTTACAAGCCTAGCAAATAATAAGCAAATAAATCAAGTAAGACTGAACTCTCTGCAATTCTTATACCGACTTCACTGTGAAAAGCACCAAGAAAAAACATGTTTTCCACACCACTGCACAAACACAGGAGCTCCGTTCACTCCAAATCATAGAAAGGTAGCATGAGATCATGTACAGATAATTGACGCTCCATCTCTAGCATGCACGCATGCATAAATACCGCGTCTGCAGCTGGGCTGGTAAAAAGAGAAAGGCTGAACAGGAAGGTCACACCTTTACACACCTGTCAGGTGTTTTCTTCAGACCTTTGTGTTATGCCCAGCACTGAGACCCCATGGACGACTAATCCCTCCCTCACTCCCTTTTATCCTTTTTGAAACGCTGATGCAAATATTGCAAACCAGGACTTGTTTTCTCTGCAGTTTATTAGAGCCGTGTGCCTTCGAGCTGTCTTCTTGTTTTTCTCTGACTCTCTCTCTCTCCAAATATGTGCTCCTTCGACATGTTTCTCATTTTACAAAGGGCTTGGTTTACAATCCCCTGATATACACCAGAGCTGTATAAATATTTTTAGCCCATTCTTCACCAGATATTTGGTTTCCTTCTGGAGGAAAATAAAACTTTGCTTTAATTAGTGCATCCGAAAAACAGTGCGTTTCCCCCCAACGGCTTTCACTGGTTTAATATTATCTCTGTATTAAAACTTCCACCTGGACCATGTGCACGCAGACTGTTTTGACTAACTTGCTTTCTCATTGTCAGTAAACAGAAAAAAGCGCTGATGTTCAAAACTGGCTGCTGCAGTTACGGACGAAACGTTCTCATGCCCGAGCCTGTAAAGTTGAATCAATCAAACATCACCTCTATGATAAAAAGAGACCGGGCATCTGTCCAGATTTGCCATAGTGTTGTGGATGTGAACACGCATGGCTAAATTTGCAAGTCAGCTTTTTCTTTCTACAGCCTGGATGGCATCCAGGACCTTAACCCACATTCCCTAAAGCGCTAGAGTGCTAAGATTAAATAACGATCTGCAGGAGGTGTTCAAAGAATGAAAACTTGAACAAAACCATATACGGTCTCTGTTTTGCTGTAACCGAAGTATTTGTGTGTGTACGCAATTAACTCAAGAAGTGTTCCAGAGGAAATCAAGGCATATGAAAAGCCAGAATTCACACTGTCTTTTCTTGGTGTTCAGGTATGAGCATGGGGACAAGCTACCTTTCGACGGTCTAGGGGGAATCTTGGCGCATGCCTTCTTTCCTCGAACCCATCGGCAAGGAGAAATCCACTTTGACTATGATGAGATTTGGACTTTGGGCAACGGCATGGGTAAGTGTTGCAAATTTTCTACAACCCTCTAGCACTTTTCCGGGTTCTTGGTGACATTAATGAGGTCAAGATTTGTTAACGAAACAAAACCCATCTACATCTCCTTCAGGCACAGACTTGCTGCAAGTGGCTGTTCATGAGATCGGTCACACTCTCGGCCTACAGCACTCCAGTGCTCCTGGCTCAGTGATGTCTCCCTTCTACAGCTTCTCATACCCTCCACAACTCAGCAAGGATGATGAGAGGCGTATTCAGGCCCTGTATGGACTCAAAGTCATGCAACAGAGGCAGTCAGAGCTAGACACCAATGACATCGTGATAATAGTGAGCCAGACAGATGACATCCTTCTGTGGTTATTTAAAGGATTGTCAGTTGACTTGACAGAGTTCTGAGTCTCTCTTGTACTTTCAGCCCGATGCCTGTAATACGGACTTCGATGCCGTGTCGATGATCCGTGGTGAGCTGTTCTTCTTCAAATCGGGCTACGTGTGGCGTATCCGTGACGGGAGACTGCAGGACGGGTATCCTGCTTTAGCCTCCAGACACTGGCGTGGTATTCCTTATAATATAGACGCAGCATACGAGGACACATCTGGAAATATCTGGTTCTTTAAAGGTGAATAAGGGCTAGATGGCTAATACCTTTTTCTAGCTGGCTTTGGAGATTAATTCTATAATGTCAAAAGATGGTTGGGAAAAATTGAGATATGGATATACCACATATTAACACCAAGTTAATTTTCGCTCAGACACTAAGATGACCATTGCTTTTCTTTCTCCTGGCTCTGCAGGACAGAATTACTGGGTGTACGATGCTGAAAAGCAGATCAGCGGACCAGACTCTTTGCAGAGACTTGGACTTCCAGTTAGTGAGATCCAGGCAGCCTTGATGTGGGGTGAAGACAAGACCCAGAAGGTGTACTTCTTTAAAGGAGAAAACTACTGGCGTTTTAACCCGCAGGAGAACTGGGTGGACATGAGCTATGCTCGTAACATGGTGGACTGGAGGGGAATCCCGAATGATATTGATGCTGCTTTCCAGGACCGATATGGTGAGGAATTTAATATAACTTCCATGTTAAGTCAGCTTACTTATCTTCCTATAATCTATACTTTGGGGAGACTTGAAAGGTGATTGGAGAAGGCATGATATCTGGTCACTGAGCCAAGGGATATAGCATAATAGTAGAATAATAGTGGACCAATAACTGACCCCTGGGGAACTCCATTGAGAGGATTCAACGCTTCCTCTAAATGCTACATGGTGGGATTGTTTCTACAGGTACAGTATGAGAAGAACCGGATCCAAATGTAACACCAAATTCCTGGGACAACAAGAGTGGAAAACACTATGAAAGACAGCTTTGGTTTACTATAAAGCATTAATGACTACAAGGACAGGGGTTTTCAAGTTTTTTAAAGAACAACACAATAGGTTTTACGTAGTTATTTTCAACATTGTAGAAAGTCCAAGTAACAAGTTATCGAATGAAGGAATAAAGTTCAAATTCCTGTTATCGCTTATGTTATAGCAGCTGTGAACACTCACACTCTTTACTGATTACAGATTGAGTTCGACTTTCACAACAAACAAAAATGCATATGATGCATTCTCTCAAAATGTTTTAAGCATATCCTCTTTTGCTTTTTCAGGGTTTGCTCACTTCCTAAAAGGCAAACAGTACTGGAAGTTTGACTCAGTGGGAGTCAGGGCCCTTGAGGGATACCCCCGCTATATTGGCATGGACTTCTTCAATTGCCCCGCCTACAAGTATCAATAAACCTCCACCACAAACAGAGCATAATCGAGTGACATTGTTACAAACTTGAAGACGTTTCAGGACCTCTTTAAGTTTCAAGTCTTGACTTTTTTGTATTATTATTCAGTGACCTTGATACCGTGAAGATGTTATTATTATCTTGGCTCCTGACGTTTCACATTCATTCAGGTTGTATGTTATAGGGTTGTATCTTACACAGGTACAAGAATACATACATATCCTGACATGACCTGCAGTCAGGCTGGATCAAACCAGCAGATGATTCATGAATTGCTGGAAAATGTCCAGACACACACATAACTCCAACATTTCTCAGGAAAAGCACTAACGCCCTGCCTTTCCTTTTTTTCTTTTTCTTTTTTTTTTTACATTTTTTTCTTTTATTTTATTGCTGTCTTGAGCAGAATTTGATTATTTATTATCTGTATATTTTGCCATCGTCTTCAGTATTGTAATCACTGAGAACTCGACGTCTAATTTCTTTCTGACGTGCCTTCACAGAGCGTTCATTTTCAACCTATTAAGCATTTTACAAATTTTTTTTTTAACATAAAGGTGCTAAAATAAGACACAGAGAAGGCTTCCTGTATCTCAGACATCACATTTTTGAAATTCAAAGCTATACCATAGCTCAGGTATGTCATGAATTGCTGAGTTAGGAGGAAGCGAAGACCGTCGAAGGTAAACTTGACATATAGTTCATCATCATAATTTGCAAATTTGGAAAGACTGTTACTGAGTAAGAGATCGCATCCAGTTAGACGGGGATATATATCACAAGACTAAGTGGGATTACATTTCTGTGAAAGAGTTCGCTATTCTCTTTTCACCTCAGCAGGCATGAACTCATTTTCACCATGACTGCCATGACATGAGTGTTTTATTTCTCTTATACCCCAGCAATTTGCATTTTTATTAACTAAGGAATGACATTTTATTCATTTACACAGTAGTTACATTGTCTGTAACCATTTTATTGTAATTTTACCCAGAAACTGAGCCACGCAGTTTCCCGAAGACGCTCCCTGACTGTTACAAAGCACTGACACTGGAGACTCCTTCCATTAATGAAACCAAATCAATTCCTTACAGTAAAGTTCACCATGCCAAAGGTGAACACCAATGTTTTAATCATCTGTTTATCATGAATATTTGATGATGTGGAATGTCCTTATGAAATATCTCTTGCTATACTGTAGAAACAACAACTGTGAAATGTATTAACGCCAGCCAATCAGCATCAAATATTTTTCCATAGACATGGTACGGGATGCCATATTTCTTGTTCTGTCCTGATTTAATCAGATCTAAATGCCGTATCGGAGCATGGTGCAGTGCAGGCCACTGATGCTGCCGTGTCAGTCAATGTTGCCGCTTCTTTTTATACTTTACACAGCTCAGGAAGTGAACTGTGCTCTAACCCAGAAGCAAAAGCACTGGTAATGTGTTAGCGACCTTATAAAAGGAACAGCACTGTATCACTGTTGAATATAATCTCTCATGTAATCTATGATTTCATTTTCCATCGTAAACCCATGCACACAGACATGCAGGAAGTTGACTCCCGGAGCTTCATGATAAAATGTATGCACAAAAGAGTTGTTACGTTTTTGAGCTCATATGATTTAACCTAGCTTGTACAATGTTATTCATACTTTGTTGAGTTGCAGTATCTGTAGCTACTATGTGCAATAAAGATGTCTTTAACAGCATTAAAGCCGTCTTTCACAAGGCCGAGGTCGAGCAGGTCGTGACTCTGCTGATGTACAGTGCGGCCTGTTTGACAAACCCAAACATTTTTAGGAATTCTCTTTCATAGCCACAACACTTAAAGATGGTTCTGTTCTGATCTGAAAAGAAGGAATCAAGTAATGATCATCTCGCATGTCTGTGTACTGTGTAAATAGTTATGTAAAAAGAATTGTATTATATGTTTCCAATACACATTCCTTGAATTATTCTATCTTGTCTCATCATTATTTCAGTAGAAACATACACACACACACACCTTGTAAAAAATAGTTGTGTTACTGAAACCCGAATGTACCTGTTTATCCATAATGTTTTTTTCCCCTGCTTGGTTCAGCCACCTTGAAACCCTGAGGTCTTTATTTTCTGAATAGGGATGAGTGTTTTTTTATTCACTTGATGGTCTGGTTCTAATATATTCAAGCAAAAGGTCACATTGTGTAAATGTATTCCAGCTGTTTCCGTGTGATGCTCAGGTTTGCTTTGTTCAGCTTTTATACTGACTTGACGAACTCGGTTAATGAAGCACATCTGTATCAATAACAAACAACTCGCCTTGTTCATGTATTCCTTTTTTATCTTTGGCATCATTATTTATTTTTAGGTAACTCTACTATTTAAAGGTCCCATATTTTACAATAGTTTAAGTGAACACAGGCACAGGTGTGTACAAACACTATAGATGTCAAAAATGACTAAAAAGTGATTTTTTTCATATGTGCCCTCTAAGTATAATACATGTGTGAACTAGCTAGCTATTTGTATTGCATGAGTCAACGGGAAAAAAAATCTATATACAAAATAAGCATTTTATCCATAAAAAGCAAGTTTTGCTTTTATTACACCCTGAACATGGCAATTAATAGTATTACTTCTACTTCAAATAACTTTTTTGAATCTATTGAATTTAATGGGTTCAGGATAAACCTCTGCAACTCAAACTTTATTTCATTCCTAAAATCAATTCAGTAAAAACCTGTTCTTTGAATTTGAAAGCTGAGGAATAAAAAGCTTCAATAAAGTGCAAAAATATGATTCAAATTCTGAGCTGATTGGTTGTACTAGGGGCATGAAATAAATCTGTACCGAAAGCACTCTATGGATTTTATCCTACAGTTAAACCGCTCCTTGAATGTAAAATTGCCCCTAAGCCCCTGCTTTAGCAAAAAGAAAAAAAGAATAATAATACTAATACTAATAGAAAAAACAGTGAGAGAGAGATCAAAGTCTTTATAGTGAAGGTGTCCAAAACTGTGGTTTATCTCATGGATTGAAGGCACCATGTGCTTGCTAGAAAGGGATCAGCTTAATCCTACAGCTCTTTATGCTTTCCATTAAATCTACTTCAGGACTTTCTGCTCCAAGGGCTTAAAGTAAATCTTATTTAAAAATCTCCTAGCAGGTAAGCAAAGAATGAAAGTATCCTTAGAGACGGCTGAAGTCATTTCTCTGGATCACAGCCTGGCTCTGTTTGCTGTTTGTTACAGTACTCAGCACCTAGTTTTGGCCAGAAAACAGATGTAAAAAAAAAAAAAAAAAAGTATAATAAAAATCTCTGCACGTTATATGAACCGGTCTTCTGCCTGTGATGGCTCTGATCTGTCTATAAGGCAACCCCCCCCCCTCCCCCCAAAAAAGATTTGAGAAGCTTTACACTTGTTTTCCCTCACAAAAATGACCTAAATGGCTTTAAACCAATACGCAAATAACAAATTAGATGAAAATATGAGCTAATCCAGCACCAGAAATGCTAATTATGAACAAAGTTGTTATGGAATATTTTTTCAAAAAATTATCTATTAGCAGGAAAAGCTTATAGAGAACATAATAAACCATGACTCAGCTACTAGAATCTATGTTGTATTTACCTATGAGAGATGTCAGCTAGCTTATCAGGCACAAATAGCTAACATAGGTAAAGTTAACTCCACCGCAGGCAACACTAACTCCAACACAGGCAACACTAACTCCAACGCAGGCAACACTAACTCCAACGCAAGTAAAGCTAACTCCAACGCAGGCAACACTAACTCCAACACAGGCAACACTAACTCCAACGCAGGTAAAGCTAACTCCAACGCAGGTAAAGCTAACTCCAACGTAGGCAACACTAACTCCAACACAGGCAACACTAACTCCAACGCAGGTAAAGCTAACTCCAACGCAGGCAACACTAACTCCAACGCAGGTAAAGCTAACTCCAACACAGGTAAAGCTAACTCCAACGCAGGCAACGCTAACTCCAACGCAGGCAACACTAACTCCAACGCAGGTAAAGCTAACTCCAACGCAGGCAACACTAACTCCAACGCAGGTAAAGCTAACTCCAACACAGGTAAAGCTAACTCCAACGCAGGCAACGCTAACTCCAACGCAGGCAACACTAACTCCAACGCAGGTAAAGCTAACTCCAACGCAGGCAACACTAACTCCAACGC
>JAQMYJ010000011.1:24035848-24051361 GCA_030014305.1 Clarias laeviceps | reverse complement strand
GCCAAAGTAATTATCACAGGTGTCTGAGATTCATTTCAGTGATCCAAAGAGCTCTGAGACACAACACCATCCATGAGCTTAATTTAAAAACCAAACATTTAATGTTTATGACACTTGCATCCAATTTGCATAATAATTTGGAACGCAGTGTAATGTTCTGCAGACCTACCGTTCATGTTCCAGGTGAAGGCGTCTCTGAGCTTCTGGCCGTCGATCTCCATGTCCAATCGGATTGGAACCAGAACCTCTGTCTGCGAGGCATTTTCGTGGATCACCGCTGGGTCGTGGTCATCGAAACTGCAAAAGAAAAGAGGTGAGTAGCCCTTCAACACGCACATACACAAAACATGTGCATTACACTGTTCATATTCAAAATCTTTAATCAGACACAGAGTTTAAAAGGCAGTCATACAATATTCTTCACTGTCACTACATAGCTCAGTATGACAAGAAAAGAAAGGAAGAGACCACACACAACCCAAAAAATAACTTCTGACAACCAACCCTTTAAAGTACAGAAAGGACCAGGGTGATTAGCAATGACATCACAGATAAAAGCAAACATGCATTTGTTTTTGGACAATGTGCGGCTCAAAGCCAAAGCTACGTCAGCTAAACAGAATTATTTTAAAGCGAGATCATTTACAAATTTTATGGAGGAATATGTCAAAGTTGTGCTTGTCCAAATGAACATTAAATTAAAATGTAAACACATGAAGATAAAAATAGCTGGCTGGGTGAATAAAGAACATTCAGATTTCTGGATGACTTAAAAAACACACTGAAATCATCTGAGTGTGGGAGTAGAGGAGGAAGCTGGATCATTTTTTAAACAGTTGTGTTTGCTGTTTTTTTTCAATCATCAGCAGAAAACAAGTTTACTGCTGATAAACAACGTGACCTCTGGAATGGATGTTGGAGCACAAATCCAGCCAAGCCAAACTGCAGAATGCTGCTGAACTGTCAGCCTAACAACTCACCAAGAGGAGGAAGGGATGCATGCTGGGACTGGGTCACTGCCTCGGCTCCCACACAGAACAGCTAGTTTAAATCCAGCCTTAAAGTGATTTCCTTTCCATGGTTTCTTATGACCAATTCTGATAATTAGGCCTTGTTGAAAAACAACTAATTAGAAGGGAAGAACTTCTGATTATTGTAATTTCTAGAGCGCACAAATTTTGGTGACACTTCTGCTATTATGAACAATGTTTTGCCCTAAATTAACGTTTTTTCCGATTCAGGACAACGTGCCTCTTCTGCATCTCTTTGATCTTCAAAGATCACTCATCAGAAAAGGAGACAGTATGTTGAAGGGTTGAAAGACTCTTTTTGGACCATCAATTTTTAAAAACACACAGCACTTGGCATCTAACAATATTAAAGCCTGTTTTCTCAAACAATCCAGTAACTAAAGCTCTATCACCTACAGTTCCTCTGATGTGAGTAAAAGAGTCACAGGAATCTTGTTGGCTAAGAAGGTTGTTACACTATCTGTGCCTGTGAGTTTCACATGCAGGACCCAAGCCACGCCCCCTCAACTCAGACACACTCCTTGGTATCACCGGCAGTACACAGACTTAGCAGCAGTACTACCTCTGTAATTGTATGGACTAGAAAGAAGCCGTTTTAGGCATTTTGAGCGAAATGCTCCTACTTCACAATCTCTCCAGGAAGTGTATCTAGTTATTGTTTATTATTAACACAAGAACACAACCCATAATAGAGAACAACGGCTGTGCTATTTTAGGAAAATAATTAACCCTGATTAGCACATCTTACAGTGTTTTAATCCTTATATAATTGCATAATAATTAAAATGAAATTTGGATTGCTAAAAAGATGTAGATTAAGTCTAGAATGTGATGTCTCACCACAGGGGGAAGGTCCTTTTCTTGTCTCGTCCCATGCGGTTTCGGTTGATAGTGGTGGAACAAGGTACAGCGTCCAAGTGGTGAGAACTGTTGGGCAACGTGGGGACCCACTGACTGTTCCTCTTGGCCTTCTGCTCCCTGTGATAATGATAAAGATAAAATAAATAAATAATCAGTTTAATTATTTTGTGAAATTAAGGAAAAAATATATGACAGGCATAATATATGATAAGGGAATCCCTGAAGGTGTCCCTTTACCTGAGGTAAGCTGGAGGTTCTGTGCTGATGGACACTGCCTTGTACTTCTCATCGTTCCCCTCGAAGATCTCTTCGCACTCAGACGCCTTCAGCAGAGTCACACTGGTGGCTAAAGTTGAGTAACAATGATCTAACACAAAATAAAACACTGCACAAACTGCTGTCCAGAAGCAGGACTAAAAGCGCTTACTGGAAACTGAGCATGCACTCGCGAGACGACTCGATTACGTTTAGGTCTAACATTCGTGAATCTTCTGCTCAACGCATATCAGATTTCAAACAGAAATAACGTTTTCCCTGCTAATCAATGATTATTATTTTCATGTTTAACACACATTCCAATCTTGCTATGCACAAGTTCCTCATTTGTTTATGTCCAGACATGTCAGTTGAACAGAAGATAGACAGATTGTTCTTGAACTGCTTTCTGGACTGTATGACATATGCATTTTTTTTTTATTCATGCACGTTCTACACAAAGGCCAGCGAATCACTTACCGTGTGAGGACGCAGCGATTTTTTTCCTTTCCTCTACTGATGCGAGTCTGCGCCACAACGACGGGTACCTTTTGTACAGTGACCCTCTGAACATACGCAGGTAATTTCCAACCTGGAAAGAAGAAAGAATGCCAAGAAAGATGAAACGATTACACTTTTTTTACTGAAATGTAGAATTGCAATACACCAAACAAACTGAACAATCAGCATTCAAAGATTTGCTTTATTTCTACATAAAGCTGAACAATACAGAAATGCTTTAGTCTGTCCATCGCTCTCATGTCCTCATTTGTGTACTCTTTGCTCAAACAGATCAGCATTCAATGCTTTCACCAATGCCATCATCTCATAGCTCACTGACCAGTCGAATATTGTCTCTGCTGTCATAGCGCTGCATTGCATTGAGTCCAGCATATGCACTAAAGATGAGGGTATTAAAAAAATAATAATTTTAAAAAATGATTCAGTTATGAATCACGATTCTTGTGTGTGCTCATTCACGTATCGCCACACTGACTGCAAAATCAATTTCTTTAAAAACTATTTTTACATTTATAATAGAGATGACCCGGTCGACCGGCCAGAATTGTCTGGTTTGCATTTTGATAGGCTGTGACAAGTGACACAGAAGATACACATTTTTATGGCATTACAATATAAGAATTTGCACATGTTAAAAGCTTCCAATATGCCTTTTTCTCTAAGCTCTAAAAAGGAATTAGTATAATCGTCACACAACCTTACACCAGTCTCAAAATACCGGGAGCGTTAATTAGTCATTACAAGCCCAGTGTGCCTGCATTAGAATCCGCGCATGCCACTCAACCCACAGACACTCAACGTCAAGCTGAGTTTTAAGACTTTCTTTGAGAGTTTGAAAGTTTCTTTATAATCCTGAACTATTCACACATTTTAATTCCATGTGGTAGGAGTGAATTATGTGCCAAGTTTGTTGAGAAATAATAATTATGACAGAGATATGTGCTGCTCAGTTAAATGTTAAAGCTAGTTGGTAAAAGAAAAAATGTTATAAGGAGCGGACTACATTTAATTGATAAAAGTTAAACTGTTTTTTTTTATTTAGAATTGGTACAAAATAGAAGGGAAAATAAAATCGGAATATAGTGGAACCTCGATTCACCAACACGCCGGGGTACAATCAGATCGGTTTACGACCAAATAATGCGCCGAAAATTTGTCTCTGTTCACCAACATCTGTTTTGAACACGACCCAGAAACAGCCAAGAGTGCGGCGCGGAGGATTTCTCTCCTGTACTGTTCTATTTATATTTAGTGATGTAATATTTTTGAATAATTAAGACTTTCATACTTTGATGTATTTTGTTTATATAACAAAATATAAACGTTAAAGTTCATAGTGACGGAGAACTAATTAATTCTATTTACATGCACCCTGTGGAAAAAAACTGAATTGGTGTACAACCAGAACTGAGGAATGAGATTAGTTTGTGAACCGAGGTTCCACTGTATTTATAAAACCGTGATCATTACAGAATCGCGATATTAATCGGATCAGCACCGAGGCATCGCGGTAACATCGTATCGGGATGTGACTGGTGATTCCCAGCCCTAATGTGCACATACATCTCCACTATTTCTTCACCGGATTTCTCATCAAATACGTTGCTGTAAATTGCTGGACAACAGTAAACGAGAATTTACTGATTCTGTTTAATGTCCGCCTTGTGACGTCACGGTGCGACACAACCGCTATCGCCTCACAGGAATAACAAAATATAGTAATCAACGAATTGTCAAGAAAATCGTCAATATAAACACACTTAATGTGTCTCAGAGCTGAGTTTTTTCTTTAATATCAGGACCTTGTACATAATTGCAGGACAGAAACAGCCAAGAATTTGGTCTTTGTAGCCACTTCATGCTAAACAACCCAGATATTAAATACTACACACAAAATAAGAAAACGGTTTGGACAAGGTTATAAAAAATAAACACACCTAACTGCATAATTCTTTAAATAAACTCCGAATTTTTCATCTATCCATTCATTCATTCATTCATTCATTGTGGACGCGACAAATGCTACATCCTAACTAGCATGCTAGCTAGCTAAGCATCAACACACTCACAAAAACGAGACGTTCTCGGTCTCAGCACAAACCTACAACAAAATCCAAGACAAACACAAAATTTAGAGACTTTGATTCACTTATTAAAATCATACCTCTGAACCTATCATGTAAAAATCGCCATCTTCTTCGAGCTGAAATTTTATCGGCTTCTGACCGAATGTTTTACTCAGCGCCATCTTTAGCAGACACAATACCGTACACTGCGCATGCGCACCACAAAGACACGGAAATACTGAGAACCGCGATCTTATCGATCCTTTCGATTTTTTTTAAATAATCTGGCTGGCGATAACGATAAACATTTAAATCTTTGTTTTATCGAAACGCTGTTTCAAATGAGGTGATAATACGAATCTAAACATGGGATTTCTTTAAAAGTTGTATTCGGTACACTTAGTAAAATGAATTTGTACAGTATGTTCTCCTTGTGCTTGATGGGTTTCCTCCAGGTGATCTGGTTTCCTCCCACAGCCCAAAAACATGCAGATTAGGCTAATTGGTGTTCCCAAATTGCCCATAGTGTGTGTGTTTGTATGCATGTGTGCCCTGTGATAGATTGACACACTATCCAGATGTACATATCCACATGTGCATTTTATAGATAAACTAGAGGTTCATCTCTGGTTAGAGTATAAGGGAAAGAACAGAATGCATGGTATATAATTAATGACGTTTATTGACTTAACCTGTAAAATATTGCAAAGTTCTATTAATATTGAACAAATGGTATTCCACAGCTACAGACAATGTGCCCGTTTTCGCATAGACGTTCATCAGTCTGATCTGTCGTTTCGGCAGCCCGCAAATATGCCTGCCGTATTCGTTGCTGAGTGAGCCGCGTCTCTTATTGTTCAAATGTTTCCGCAGCCCTTAGATCTTAGCCTGATCTGGGGTTTCAGTAGCTATGAGCTTGGCTCTGCCATTTCCGCAGCCCTCAAACGTGTCTGCCGTATGCGTTGGTGGGCGACTATTGTTGTTGCATACGACGGGCAGCCCTTATTTCTGCCCGTTGTATGCGTTGCCCTTACTACTGCCCGTCGTATGCGTTGCCCTTACTACTGCCCGTCGTATGCGTTGCCCTTACTACTGCCCGTCGTATGCGTTATCGATGTAGACACGCCACAGTCTGATCCGGAGTTTCATTCGCTCGTCTTATGCGCCATTGCATTCGTCGCTGCTGTAGCCGCTCTGCAGTCTGGCCTGGGGTATCAGTAGCTATGGGTTCTGCTCGATGTTCCCTTTTTCGCCGGAGACGTTCTTCAGTCTGCTCTGTCGTTTCAGAAGCCCTCAAACGTGCCTGTCGTATGCTTTGCTGAATGAGGTGCGACTCTCGTTCCAATGTTTCGGCAGCCCTCACTTCTGTCCGTCGCAAGCACTGTCACTGTAGACGCGCCGCAGTCTGATCCGGGGTTTCATTCGCTCGTGGTATGCGTCGTCGCTGTAGCCGCTCTGCAGTCTGATCTGGGGTTTCAGTGGCTATGACCTCGGCCCGACGTACCCGCTTTTGCCGTAGACGTTCTTCAGTCTGCTCTGTCGTTTCGGCAGCCCTCAATTGTGCCAGCCGTATTAGTTGCTGAGTGAGGCGCGACTCTCGTTGTTTTGGTGTTTCAGATGGTCGCAACAATCTGAATCTCGCTGCAGATGAAGGGGTCGGTTCGAGGACAGGCCATTTTTTAGGTGTCATTTTTCACTTCAAAATCTGATGCGAGGAACGCCTGTGACACACTTATAGTATGACATCTTCTAAAAGTTGATGATGATGACGTAAAAGACGTCTTTGACGGAACGACCTGTGCCAACACCGGCACACCAGCCAAACAGAAGTCCGCTATTATGTTTAAAGACTAGATGTTACCTGCAGCTCCACCTGCGTGCTACCATCACCTGCGAATGGAGTGTGTTCAACTCGCCTCATGCTGCTCCTTAAAAAACTAAAGACATTACCTACAGTACAATTACACTCACAGTATGACATAAAAGTTGATGATGATGATGCCTGCTGTTAAAATTACTAAGAAAAGTGTGTGACATGCCTGTGACAGAACTACCTGTTCAAACATACACACACAAACAGAATTTCTGTTTTATATATATATATGTGTATAAATTGTAGCACATAGGCGTGCGGGTTACCCATTTTAGTGTAGCCTATGTGCTACAAGTTGTTACGGCCTGCTGTATGCACCGTCACTGTAGACGCTCTGCAGTCTGATGCAGGTTTTCAGTAGTCCTGAGCTCGGCCTGACCTGCCTGTTTTTGCCATAGACTACGTTGCCTACTGTGACATGCTCACACGTTGACATAAATGTTGATGATGACGCTGCATACTGTTACATTCAGCGAGAAACTATTGGCACAAACACACAAACAGAATTTCTGTTTTATATATAGATAATTTATAATAATTTTAATTGCTTAATGTTAAACAATAATTAAAATATTTATTTAGTTAAAATAAGTGCTCTACCATGACTAATTCCCCCAAAATATATATATTTTAAAGAAATGTATTATTATTATTATTATGTTTATTTTGTTAATATTCAGTTTTTTTTTTTAAATAACATCTCTGGATGTTTCACATAAATAAAGGTATTTTTTATTTATTTTTTTGACAAAGAAGCGAAGAACTCAAACTAGGAGTGCAACAATAATACAATGTAATAAAGCGTAAAGTATGTTTCCTGCCTTGAAATGAAAATGTGTTCTACTCATCAATAAATCGTTAGTTTTGTAGTCTATTTGGAGATTGTTATAGCGATCCTGGCCTGAGATTAGGGCTAATCGTTTTCCTGTTGTTAATTTAACTAATGTTTTAAGTGTTTTTAAACATGACATGTGAACGGCCGCTTAGGCCATCATGCAACTTTTACCTCTTAATCATTTTGATATTACAGTGTCTAATTGTGTTGTCCTTTAAGGATTGTTGGATTGGTTACTCGGTTTATTCAGGCATAAAATACACTTTGCTTATTTAGTTCGTTTCAGCCTAAAAATCAGTAAATGAAGACTTTTACATTTACATTTAGGCATTTGGCAGACGAGAGCGACTGGAGTGACACAAGTGCTTTAAAGGTTTTGTCATTGGAGATATACTTACACTGTGTTACTAGGTTACCTACGTACCATCAGTCAAACACTGGTGGGAACTATTTTTTTTGGGGGGCGGGGTGGAGGGGGGTGTTTGTTGTTTGGTGGAACCAGTCATGCGGTGCTGGAGGATCGGAGGGAACATGCTGTGCTGAGAGAGAGCTTTGCACTTAAAATTGCCAATCATTTTCTCATCACTGATCCTTCTTGACCTTTGACCTTGAATGGAAATCAGACCCTGAACTTTGAATATTAAGTTTGAGAACCCCTGTTTTATAGGGTACAAACATTTAATAAGCCAAATAAATCATTAAAACATTAATAAAACCCAGAAATTCCTGTCCCCACTCACTATACCTACATTTTACCCTGAATTATAATGCAGTTATTTAAATATTAAAATGCTTAACACTTGTGATTAGATTCATTCCTTAAATTCATTTATCATCTCACGCTTGAAACATCCTTTTTCCATGAATGCCCCGTTATGTAGGTTATGAGTTAATGAGATGAGTAACGCTCTAGTTAAATACTCTCACCCCATCGCATCATCTCAATTTCCTGACAAGAATACATATTCTTGCATACTTTTTTATTGACTTGATTTTCAGTGTTACTGTGATGCTGACTCACAACATCACATGAAAACTACGCTCCATTACCAAAACTAGGAAAATGTTTTATGTATTTTAAGCAAATCATTCAAAAATTATTCCTTAACCTCCTCATTAGCACTTATGATTACTGTGGCTCACATTATGCATTACTTAATTCTCTGTTACTATAAAAAAAAAAAAAAAAAAATGGTAAACTTGGTAAAAAAAAAAAAAAATTTTAAAAGTGTGAGAGAGTGAGAGAGAGAGAGAGATGCCTGAGATGGGTGAACACCATTTTTTCAAACAGTTAAACACACATTTTCAGTAAGAGAGCAAATTTTATTAAAAATGTTAGTTAAAAAATTCTATAAAAACAATACAGTTCCAGGCACCATGGCTCGATGGTTAGGACGGTTGCCTCGTACCTCCAGCGTTGGGGGTTTGAATCTCGACTCTGGTCTGTGTGCGAGTTCTTCCTGTGCTTGATGGGTTTTGTCTGGATAACATTGTTTCTCCACAGTCTAAAGACATGCATCGTTGGCTGATTGGTGTTTCCAATTTGCGAGTAGTGTACAACCTCATCCAGGGTGTCGCTAACCCTTGTACCCTGAACTGTTTGGGATGAGCTTCAGGGCTCTTGGTACAGTACATTTGCCATTCCATAGGAATTAATGGAAATTTGTCCGTATAAGTACAGTATTACTGGCCCATTTTATATATGTATATAAGACTCGGTGTCTTAAATCTCTGGTGGTTAATGTTATTAATAATTCTAGTTAGCTGTACTGTAAATACTTTAGCTTGTTTCTAAGAGATTAGAAAGTTTTATTTAATTATTTTCCAGCTTTCTAAAATCCTAAAGATAAAGCCAAGTGCCATCCTTATCCGCCCTTCATCGGTCGTGATCAGACGTTACTTGTTCTTTCGGCATGCTTGGAGAATGATGAATATGAGCATACTGCTGATGAGGAGTGCCAGGAGAAGCAGGAGAGAGAGCCAGGCTCCAGGATGCAGGGCTCTTCTCAAATTTACATTCTCCTCTGGTAACATATTACTCATACTTAGCATGTAACCCAACGCCCAGCCTAGAGAGGAGTCCCCAGCCTGGCACACACACACACACACATTCATTATGAACACATTAATCAATAACTGCTATTAATAGTGAGTAATAGAGAAGGGAATTAGGAACATAAGTCTAGGCTGAGAGATAAAAAGAATAAATTTGATTTAGTTGTTTATGAAAATAATTATTAATTTTCAAGAGAGAGAGCTGAGCTCACTTTTCTCTGAAAGGAAACTCTAGGGAAGGAGAGATCGTCGAAGCCGTAGCCCTTCAGCATAAGAACCTGGATGTATACACTAAGCGCACAGTAATCCCTCAGGTACGACTTCTGTTCTGGGAAATCCTTAGACATCTAACATGAAGAAAACATTTATTATAGTGCGCAGGATTTAAAGAATTCATTAAACAGTACTTCCCATTTTGTCTCAGGCCGCACAGTCGCACCCAATGGTTGATCATTTCCCTTAAACACAATGTCTTGTACTTATCAGACATATACTGTATACTCGGAGACACTGTGGTACCTTCACGAGGGACATGTTACACACAGCCTGAGCGGCCTGCTGGAGCTGATCCGGAGTGCTGCTGGAAATGCCCGTGCTCATCTTTAGGAAGCTGTGCGTGAAGAAGAAGGCTGAAAAAGCCTAAAAGTATATAAAAGTATACAAAAAAAAACTCATCATATAAACAGTTTAAAATATATAGAAGAAGAAAAGCTAGACTTTTTTTTTTTTTAAATGGAGTTGTGACATACTGTACCATGAAGCTGCCACTTGAGTTGGGCTGGAAGACTCCATCAAAGGAGCACCGGGAGAACCGACAGTTTTTGAAGGAGAAGATCTCGGATACATTCCCCAGACAGTGCTGGTAGTTGCCCGTGCCTTGTATGATCAAAGGTGTCTCAGGGTTATAGAATGCAGGACGCTGTGTTTTGACACACGGCGAATCAAAGACTCCTTGGAGTTTCAGGGTCTCTCTGTGGTCTGAAGGGTAGCACGGATGGTGCACGGTGCCTGTGCTGTTCTGCGTCTAGAAAAAAAAGAAAGAAAAAACACAAAGAGGTGATGGCAAATAAAGGAACCCTTCATTTGCCAGTACTAAGTGTTTTAAAATGTCCAGTATGATCAGATTGTAAGTTGAGTTCAGGACAGTCTGTAGAATCACAGCAGCAGTTCAGGTAAGATTATCCACTAATATCTCTATATATGATTTAGAGGTTGAAAACAATGCACTACACAATAAAAGATACTTTAGGTGGTCGAAGCCTGTATGTACCGTGAACAGGTGGGCCAGAAGTCGGCGCAGAAGCTCCATTTTTCCATAGCACAGGTAGCTGTGTGTGTACAGAGAATAGTCCTGTCCGTAGAGACGCAAAGTCATGCTGTTCTCCACGTCCTCAACTTTCTCCTGGTTGACAAACGTGATCTGAGTGGACGCTCCTCCTAAGTCCAGCGCACCAACCGTCTGTCTGCCCGAGTTTAACCACCGGCCTACAAAGCCATACTGATGAAGAAATTCAATGAAAATCCAAAACATAGGCCTCTAGAGGGCACTGGATGCACGTGAGTGCAATTAGAAAACAAACCACATGCATTCAGATACCTTGATGAAGTTTTCTAGGAGATAGTTGACGGTGACCCATCCGTATGCTCCTTCCTCCTTCCCACTCAAGATTTTCACTCCTTTAAATTTGAAAGGAAATGATTTGATCGCTTCTTCCACTTCCTGCAGAACTTGTGTTGACTTCTCAGGGCTGGACATGCTTCGAGAAAGAATAAAATAAATAATAAGTGAGTTATGATTTAACAGAGATCCATAGGATTGTCACTCATACACACTTCAGGAGCCTCATGCCTGCCGTCGCTCCCAGGTAGACGGGTGCGAGGTGATGCCGTGCTTGAGGAACGTCCACCATGGCTTGTTTCAGGCATGCTTCCAGACTGCGGCCTGCAGCGCCCTGCTGACCAGCGTAACTAGAAATACCTCCGCCTGCAGCGCAAAAAATTCAAGTAATATCGGAATGAAAAGCAATGGAAAAAGGAAATCTGTAAGGTACAGTTAGATTCCGCAAGAACAATAGTGGTTTTAGTTTGTACAGAAAAAAATCCATGAAATATAATGACATCTACAAGATAAAAATTAATTGAGAGATGAAAAACTGTCCTGTTATTCCTCAAAAGTCAAACATCCCAGTTCGCTCCTCTTACAACATTAAACGTGTTTTTTTTTTTGTAAATAATAAAATAAAATATAAAGTTACTCAAATTGCTGCTGTATAAAAGGAATAGAGCTCCTCATGCCGGGTCACATCACACCAAGCTACATTGTTGATTATTTTTCCACGAACTGCATGGTCTCGAGTGTTTTATTCCCTACCCACGCTCGCTTAGAGAAATGATCCAAGACGCATTCTCTGACCTTTCACCTTGCACTCACTGTGCTGGGTTACCACGCCCGTGCCGTTCTGTTTGTCCGCCGGCCATCTGTACACGTACATGGTCGTGTGAGAGGAACCAGCATCCAGGACGATCCCATACTGTCACAGGGCAAAGAGGGAGAGCACATTAATATTCAGTTACAAGCTGCAATTCTGCTTACTGTATAAGTCACATATTGTGGCAAGAGATAAACGTTGCATCTGCCGTGCTTCTCCCTGTATCCTGTATTTCTTAGAATGGGATGGGTATCAGTCTCACATGCCAGAATTGAAGAAATGGACAATGATGAAAGCAAGGCAGATGTACCGGATGCATGTAGTGTTAATATGAGCGTGTAGGCTGAACAGCTGTACTCCTTTGGGATGTTTCATTCAGAAATGCAAGTATCTCTAACGTAGAAGAAATCTTTTCGGTATGCCGCCTTTTTCACCACTGTATGAAAAAACACTTTGCTTATCTCCTGCAGACCCATGTTTACTTGTTTTTGCTCCCTTTGTCTTTTTCTCTTCTGTCAAACTCGGTTTTTTGTTTGTTTGTTTGTTTGTTTGTTTGTTTGTTTGCTTGTTTATTTATTTGCTCTGCATGTCTAACGATAATTACTTTAAGCTTCGTAAACATTTGACACACATTGAGATCATCATATTCATAATTACATGGAAAATTAATCCAGTCTGAAAAGGACTAATGATGGAATATACTTCAACATTTTTGCATGTTGCATTCAGAAAAACAAAATAAAGCTCTTTAAAAAAGTATGCAAAAAGTAAATCAAATAAAAAAAAATGTAAAGAGACGATAGTAAGACAGTAGGCTGGTAAGTAAAGAGTCAATGCAACAGGGATATAAATATATGCATTATGCAAATTTCTCACAATGTTTTTAATTCCATACTTGCTCAAACAGCAATAATAAAAATGCATGTTTTTTATGCCTTAAAGATTCTATTTAGAAAACTGGTACAGCTGGTATGAATGATTACAAGTGAGAAAGCTAATGAAAAGTATTGCATTTGCAGTAATGCATGCCTGATTTGTGATTTAAGTAAGATATTACCATATTTTGTGGCGGTTCCTGGATCTCATCCACATGCACCGTGAGCAGGAGCAGAGCCACAGAAGAGAAGAGCAGAAGCGCAGCCGATGCGAAGAGCCAACTGCGCCGTTTGTCCATTTTGTCTCCAATTCCTGTTATGGTCTAATGGGGATCTAAACTGATCTTAATGCTGCACCATGCACGGCCTCGCTATTCAATGTGATGACTATTACATTAGACAGTCTGGGCTGAGTTTCCCACAAGCATCGAAGCACAAAGATCAGTGTGAAACGGTAGAAGGAGAACACTATCACACTTGGACTCTCTCTCTCTCTCTCTCTTGCTCTCTCTCTTTTCCCAGTTAAGATCCACAAAAGGAAACTTTTTTACCAAATCAGTAAAAAAAATAATAATCTCAGGTCTGAGTGAACTAGTTTAGAAATTATTTGAATAAAAAAAAAAAAAGTAATAAACTAAAGCAATTATAGTTCGAATTCTTGTGCAACATAATTATGAACAATTAATGGAAAAGATAATTAAAGAAAGATGGGAACATTAACCACTGAATCCAGTCCTTATTCCTTGCAATTAACATAATAGAACACAAAGTTACTGAAATAATTTTTAGTACAAAATATATGCATCGCCTCATTCCTATTTGTCTTCTCTGCAATATCTTTTTGTATGGTCAGAAATTTCTTAATTTCAGAATTTTCATTGGGGTTGAGGCTCAAAAACCTTAAAGTTACCCTACGTTGTCCTGCTGGAACACTCAAGTCTTTCCAAGTTTCAAACATCTAGCTGATGATTTGAGGTTATGCTAAAGAATTCAGATGCAGTCCTTCTTCTTCTTCTTCTTCTTCTTCTTCTTCTTCATTATTATTATTATTATTATTATTCCACCCATTTTGTGCAGTGCATCAGTTTGAATTTCCCACTGTAATCTGTCTCAATCCAGAGACTGCTGTCAAACAAATCTTTTTTTATTGTTGACAGAGAGAAGCTACCAGCTGCAGTCAATCATGATCAGTAACAGGAAGTGGATAGGCCTTGGGCTTAAAAAAAAGCAAATTAAAAGACTTTTTGGGGACCACTGAATTAATAATCAAACCAATTGTGCAGAAACACAGTTATGGGAGTTTATTTCTCTATATAATCCTCTGCTACACTAATGCACTTATTAGTGTTTCACTAGTGTCTTCTCTAAGTTTTCTCATTATTCTGGAGCCATGATCAGACTGCCTGCTTCATGTCTGAAACGCTGGCCTCCCAAGAACTCCTTTAATGCCCCAAACATGTGGAAATGGCTGGAACGAGGTCAGGACTGTACTTAGGCAGTATCTTCCAGATGAGTTCCTGCAATGTGCAAGTGGTTTTGGTGAATGATTGTGTGTACAGTTCTCCCATCCCACCACAAATACATCTCTTCTGCTAATTGTTGACAAGTTATCTGTCGATTTTCAAGCATCAGGCGCTCCGAATGTTCATGGGCTGCAATGGGCTCTGAGCCACCTCGGTTAGAATCGTCACTTACGGACATGCAGACTTTTTTTAAACTTCTGTTTTAAAAGTCTTCTGTAAATGTCAATCAGTTTTACGCCTTCATTCACCAAACATTTCGTCGCAAGTCCCGGTTTGACTTGAACGCCCCTTGTGTATTTGTGTACCTGTGTTGATAAAAAATAAATAAATAAATAAAACTTTCTTCTTTTTCTATTAAAGGTATATGTTGTGCAATCAACAATATAATGTATGTTGAAAGAACAGTTCAAATAACCCATTGAAAGCCCAATATTGCCATGACGGCCAGGTGAGTGTACTGTGTGTAAACCTGCAAGCACAACTGTTTGATATTGCAGCCATTACACAAATTTGCACAATGGAAAGCTATCTCAAATAAAGTCTGTTTGCTTTCAGCTGGAGCTGCATGCCAATTAAAAGAGCTGTGTTCTGCATGACTGACTGCTCTCGAAGTCATTGTCATCCCTGGTGAGGTCTGGTCACATACAGAAAAGCTCTCTGTATACCTTATTTCCTGGAAGACACTATACAAAAGCAAATTAGTTCCAGGGAGCGACACGACTTCATAAAACCTGTTTTTTTTATTCGTACCTGCTCTATAAGGTGGTGTTCTGTCATTTTCTTTCCCCCATCTGCTTGTGCTCAAATGTTTGTGCAGTGGAGCTCCTCGAAGCTTATTGAAGCATTGTAAGTATTTTATCACAGTGATACAGTGGTAATAATAACATGTTAAATTCATTTGAATAGGGATAATGCAGAAGTATAATATCATGTTGCATCCAGGTACGATGGAATATAGTGGCCAGGGTCCTGGTTCTATTACCACTTCGGGATTGTTCATGTTCCCCGTATTTGATGGGTTTCCCCCAGGTACTCCGGTTTCCCCCCACAGTCCAAAAACGTGCAGATTAGACTAACTGGCATTCCCAAGTTGCCTGTAGTGCAGTGGTTGTCAAAGTGTGCGGCGCCCCACTAGTGGGGAATACAGACATGACAGGTGGGGCGCAATGAAGGGGAGGAAATTAGTGG